>JAJOOF010008327.1:0-16773 GCA_029582545.1 Solanum lignicaule | reverse complement strand
GGAACACCTTGATAGACTTAAAAACCATTTTTGTTCATCATCTCCAACTAGTTAGTAGTATACTCTTGCATTTCTACTTGTTTGTTTGATGTTGTTACAACATACATTCCTATTTATAACATTGTTTTGCTAAGAAAATTCCATGCCAATGTGAAAGTGGGGTTTGAACTAAGATATGGGGTGACACTATATTGAATGTGGCTACAAATATGGGTAATATTAAAGTTTGAGAATATATCAGGAAAAAAGTAATTCCTTCTTGTCTCTTCATCTCATATTGTACTTTTTCTCTTTTACTTTTTATCTCTTCAAGTTTGGGTAATGGCTTCACTTGCTAATTCTTATACCAAAGTTTTAACTTATGATATAAAAAATTTATTTAACTTAGTAGTTTTTCATTTGTATTTTCTTTAATTCGACTAATATTATTTAATTTTTCAGAATGATCTTTTATAGATGTCAAATTTCTTTTAAATACATTTAAAGAAATATACAAATTCACATCATGATTTTTAAATACTTTGACTCTTGTGAGATGGAGGGGGTGTATATTTTTATAAAGATATTCCAGATATCTTGTCCAGTTTGCTTTATGATTGATAAAATAAAAAAGTGTCAACAAAAAAAAGATAACATTCATCAGTCAATTTTATTTGTGCATGAAATGTTCTCTCTTTATTTTGGTAACTAATAGATTAGACATATAATTAGATCAGAGAATTCTTCTACATCTTTTGTAAATTGTTGAAAAGAATAGAAAGAATATTAGATGACCATTTATATTTATATTTGCCTTCACTTGGATAACAATGAATACCAGGTTCAATATTATTGAATATCTTGAAACCAAAAAACCTATAAAACTATCTTTCGATCCACCTTTATTTTACTCTATATTTGGAGAGTAAATCGAGAATGTTCTCTCTAATCATTCTCTATTTCACTCCCTATTCTTCATTTATAGAGAGGATTGAAGAATTACCATTCATACTCTCTATTTTACTTTTTGATTATTTCATTATTATTTTTGCTATATAATATTTGTAATTAACATATTATAGATCATATAAAACCATTAATTAAATCTTTAATATTCGTAACTTTTTTAATATAATATAACACTTTAAAAAATATTATTTAATATATACATTTTCAATCTGAATTAATAATATTTCATTTTTAAAAAAATCTATTTAGGACAAATTCCAATCTCATCAATGGACAATGGCCCTGAAGTGTTTTATTAAAAAGTAATAATAAGGAAGAAGTTGAGGGAACACAGACTGATGAGAGGGAGTTGCTCAGATGGTAAGCACCCCTCACTTTCAACTCGAAGGTTGCGAGTTCGAGTCACCAAGGAAGCAAAAGGGATGGGAGCTCAAAAAGAAAGGGGAACACAGACTGACCATAAGTGTAGTGTAGTTCAGTGGGTCTCATCACATTCAATGATATTTCAGTGAATGGCATCATCTGTAATTTAACAGAAAATGATGGGTCTTTTATGGAGTTGTTGATGTGGTCTAAGGAATAAAGCGGAAAACATAACCCATTTTAAGAAAACTGATCTTTGAAAATACCATTATACCCTTAAACTTTCATCTAATGCCAATAAGCTGACATGTTGAAACTCTCTTCTAATATGTAGAAATATATCGCTATCTCTGTTTTTTTCCCTTTTTACTCTATACATATTTAGTAAAATTTCCCGAGGAAGCAATGTCACGTGACACCTCATGAGCCTTGCCAAATCCGCTCCTGGTTTACATCACCTATGTGATTTGCAAGCTATTACACACCGAAGTTTCAAAAAAAATAAAAATTAAAAGATGCACTCAATTAGTTGTATTGTATGACATTCAATTATTTTTGATACATTCATGAGTACTATTACATATAGTGTTTTCAAAAGATGGTTTTGTGAGCCTAATAAAAGGAGTTCCCACTTTGTCTGCTTTCAGCTTTTTTGAAATAAACACAGGAGGAGCTTTCATGCACTAAAAAGAGTTATCCTGACTCATTTTTGCAGCAAGGGTTCTAACTGTTACGTATTAACTACCCTGAGTTTCTTACCATAAATAGGTTTTTCTTTTAAGAAAAAATTTTAATAGTTGACTAATCATTTTCTTGTAGGTAGAGGTTTAGGACTCCATAAATATAGGTTTGTTCCTTCTAACTTAATCAACATTTACAATGTAGTCGTAGGAGATTTGAGAGTTTTGGTTTGGGGGAGAATTTGTGGGACACAAGTAATACGTTATTACTTGTGTGAACCTCCCATGTATTCCGAGTAAATTGATTGAGGTTATTTCTCTCTATATTTTGTACTCTCATATTTATATAGTGGATTTCTCATCTCCTTTGTGGATGAAGGTCGATTGACCGAACTACATTAAATCGTAATCGTTGTGTCTTTTAGTTTATTTTCCGTCTGTCTTCTTACAATTATAAAAAATATTTTTCAAGTGCTACACCATTTTTATCCGGAATAAATTAAACAAAGTGTCAACACATCAAACGAATCCAATCAAATTTAGCACAATTACATCCAAATCAGTTATTAATAGGTTCAAGCTTTTTTCTTCTTCTTCTTTTTTGCTGATTTTTTGAATTTCATTTATTGTGCAAATTTTTCTTCCAGTTAGTATACAATGTAGCTCAAAATGGATAATTATACGGCTAAAATAAAGTTCTAGGTAATTAAAGAACAAAAATTAACGTCGAATCTTCATGACTTTAATTGTATGGAAATACTAGTGCTTCAACCATTGTGTTCGTCAACTCCAGCTAGATCTTGCACTTCTTGTTTTAATTTTCAAAGTGGACCCCGGAGTTCCCCCAAACACTTTAACAGGGCTTCAAACAATGAAGTAATTCAGCCCACATGAAGCGGTTCAAGGGAACTCTAGGGAACACCTTGATAGATTTATACGTGAACCATATTGTGCTCATCCTCTCTAGCTAGTACTCTTGCATTTCTACTTGTTTATATAATTTTCAAAGTGAACCCGGGAGTTTCCCCAAACACTTCAGTAGGGCATCAAACAACAAAGTAAGCCCTCATGAAGTGGTCAAGGGAACTCTAGGGAACACCTTAATAGATTTATACGTAAAATATTGTGTTCATTATTCACAACCAGTACTCTCACACTTATATTTGTTTGTGTAAAATTTCAAAGTGAGCCCAGGAGTTCCTCCAAACACTTCAGCAGGGCATCAAACAACAAGTAAGCCCTAATGAAGCGGTCAAGGGAACTCTAGGGAACACCTTGATAGACTTGAAAACCATTTTTGTTAATCATCTCCACCTATCTAGGAGTACTCTAGCTTGCATTCCTACTTGTTTGTTTAGTTTGTCACAACATACATTCCTATTTATAACATTGTTTTTGTAAGAAAATTCCATCCCAAATGTGAAAGTGAGGTTTGAACTAGGATATGGGGTGACACTATATTGAATGTGGCTACAAATATGGGTAATATTAAAGTTTGAGAATATATAAAAAGGTAATTCCTTCTCCAGATCCTTGTCTCTTTACATATCATATTGTACCTTTTCCTTCTTCTTTTTTTCATGTCTTAAAGTTTGGGGGCATGATGGCTTCCCTTGCTAATTCTTATACCAAAGTTTTAACTTATGATATTTAAAATTCATATAATTTACTAGCTTTTAATTTGTATAGTACTACATCTGGTCCTTATATCTTCTACTTTTTATGATTAATTATTTTCTTTAATTCGACTATTATTATACGATTTTTCAGAATTTTTTAAATATGTTAAATTTCTTTTAAATACATTTAAAAACCCATATGCAAATTCACATCGCGATATTTAAATACTTTGACTCTTGTGCGACGGAGGGGGTGTGTGTATTTTATAAAAAAAAATATACTAGATATCTTGTCCAATAATTTGCTTTATGATTGATAAAATAAAAAAGTGTCAACAAAAAAAATATAACGTTCATGAGTCAATTTTATTTGTGCATGAAATGTTCTCTCTTTATTTTGGTAACTAAAAGCTTAGACATGTAATTAGATAAGAGAATTCTTCAACATCTTTTGTAAATTCTTAGCATTATGAGTCTAATTGTTTGTTCCAAGGAATATTTCTTGTATTCATAATTACTCCTCCGTTAAGTTTGCACGTTTCTTAAGAAATAATGATTAATATAAGTATTTTATATAATATTCATATTAATTGGTGTTTAGTTTTAATTTAGATCTACTAGAGAAATGATTACTGGGAAAACTACTTTATTAGACACATATTCTATACCATATATACTAAAATCTACCTATACTTTCAAAAATAATTACGTATCTTACACTTATTAAAAGTTTTCTATCAAAAATTCAGGAAGATCAAATACACCTAGATATATGTATTTTGCTACACTAAAATATGGAGAAAAACGAGCGAGATGAGTTGGTCCAATAAATCAATAATAGTTGTCACTTCCCTCTAATAATGTATTTACGCATATTAACTAAGTAATATATTTACTCTGCTCTTTGATTAGATCATTCCACGTGATTTAAAGTAGAATTTTTGTACAGATTTCTTAAACAAACACTAATTTAAAAAAAACTTGAAATTAGGCTTCCAAATCCTATAATTAATTAAACGCCTACTTAAGATAGTAATTAATATCCTTTCAGACACTAACAATTCAAGAGGTAAAAAATGCATTTTTGTTAGATTAAACCTAGTCAAACTTTAAAAAATATTTACACACGTGGCAGATGTGTTTATACAAACACAACAACTTGGGTGGTTGAAGGTGTCACGTCAGCATAAAAAGTGCACAAAAATATATTTTAAAAAAATGAGTTCGAAGATAATAGGACCTTAATTAAGTTTAGATGTGCTTCTGAAATTTAGATCATAGTCTAGAGGTACTTGTGTCTTATCTTATCAATCTAACAACCGAAAAAAAAAGAAAAAAAAACTTAACATATGCACAATCACAGTAAAAGTAAAAATGTTTCATTTATCAATCCAATAAATTCAAATGAAAAAGGGCACTTAGACTTGCCATAAAATTTTATTTAGACAATTAACTTGGGATTCTACATCATTGATAGGACTACAAGTTGGGTAACCTATGTTCCTATCAAACAAATTTTTCATACAATTTAAATGAAGCATGTGTTTGCATGAGATCTTAGTTGAAATAGTTTTTGCCATGACATTACTATCATTCTCATTTATTTGCTTGTATATGTGTGACTTATTAATCTTAACACCAAGTCCGTAACGATCATCAACGAGCACAGAACAATGGCTATATTTACGTGCCGATTCGATCAACTCATCAACAATCACTTTGAATTCTAAGATCAATAGAACTTGACAATTTCTTAACTGGTTGTCTATAGCTTGATAAGTCTTTTCTGAATTCTTGAAATCTTGAGATTCCATAGTAAAACATGTTGAGATTGGTGGACATCCGTGTTTGTATTGTTTGCCAGAAATATCATACAAAAGATGTCCGATTTCACAAATAAATTGAATTACTACTAATTCAAATGCAAAAGAATGATAGAAATTTATGGGAGTGGGGAGGGGGGGGGGGTGTTCAGGCCACCCTAAGCTGTAATACAAATTAGATTCTTCATAAGCAAAAATCTCCATGGTAAATTAACTTGATTAAAAGATTGTTAGATGGGTTAGGAATTTATAGATATGAATCCTAAACTTTCTCTGAAAAGGATTTAAGTGTTTTACTTCAAGTTACTTTACACGGGCAATCCATCTCTTTTAATTCTTACATATATAAAATAAAGTTTGAGGTTGATAACCTAGCTTTATTCTTAGATTTTATATTTTTGCATTATTTAAACATCCTCATTTGTAGTATCCTCACAGAGTGTATTATAAACTCTATGATGATCATAAAATATCTAGTTTTCTCTAGCTCTTATTTTCTTCATTCTTGTTAATTAGTAGAGGTTTGTTACCTCATTAAGATTATTAAGGTAAGGCCTAGCCCTCCTTGCTTGTACTCTTCTCTTTGAGATCCTTTTCATTTTATTAATAAAACTAGCCCTAGGCACACCTTGCCTAGCGGACTTGCTCAAAAAAAAAAAAGCTAATTAAACTTGGTTTAGTAATAGTTAACATATTCGTTTTCTAATTTTGTATAGTTAACAAATTTAAGGTTATTCTATGTTGAAACAAAAGGTGTGAATGAAAAATTAAGAGTTGTGACTTTTATGAAGAGTTGTGGTTTTTCTGAAGAGATACGACTTTTCAAATAAAGGTTGTGACTTTTCTGAAGGATTGTGATTTTTCAGAAAGGTTGTGACTTTTCTGAAGGACTGTGATTTTTCAAAAAGGTTGTGACTTTTTCGAAGGATTGTGATTTTTTCAAAGGGTTGTTACCTTTCGGATAAGGCACAACAAACATTTATTCACACTACCCTTTATTGGCTATAAGTAGAGGGGTTTCCTCTCATTTTTTGTCAACAAAATTTCTGAACTACTTATTATTAATCTTCTGCACAACAAAATCTATTTTTCCAATTCTAAAAAGTAAAAAGGGTTTTAGATGATCAATGTTTCCTAATTAAGTGTAAGAAGTCGGATGAGAATTTCTTTTTTTTGACAAAAATTATCCAAGTTTTGTACAAATTTACAAGTCCAGCGTAATAGACAAAATTAGCTATAACATCTCAATTGGATTAGTTCTATACAAAATAATTATTCCTTTGCTTATGCCTTAGGGACTCCATTTGTATGAGATCAAGTTTGTAAGGTCTGATGGCTATCGATGGTAGGTGAGCCTGTGAAAAAATAAACAACTCCTCATTTGTAATACTCCATTTTGTCACTGCATCAGCAACTTGGGTTGGCCTCCCTGTAACAATGTCTAACCTCACAAGTAATAGTATTTGAAATATTTTGAATACGAGCAATTATAATCTTCATTTGCCAAGGGATATTTTGAATACGAGCAATTATAATCTTCACTCGCTCTTATTATCAAATGATAATAATCAATCTATTAATAAGAATTATTTTGGGGTAGTTGACAGTGGCGTTTACCAAACAATTTTTGGGGGTAGAATGGTCTTTGAGGCTTCATTAAAGTTGAAAAGTGACCAATAGACTCAACACTTAAGTCCTCATGAAGCAGTCAAGGAAACTCTAGGAATCACCTTGATAGATAAATATGTAAACCATTATGCTCATCATCTCTAGCTGGTATTCTTGCATTTCTACTAGTTTATGTAATTTTCAAAGTGAACCCGGGAGTTCCCCAAACACTTCAGCAGGGCTTCAAACAACAAAGTAAGCCCCCACGAAGCAGTCAAGGGAACTCTAGGAAACACCACCTTGATAGATTATACGTGAATCATTGTATTCATCATTTCTAGCTAGTACTCTTGCATTTCTACTTGTTTGTGTAATTTTCAAAGTGAACCCGGGAGTTTCCCCAAACACTTCAGCAGGGCTTCAAACTACAAAGTAAGCCCTCATAAAGTGGTCAAGGGAACTCTTGGGAACACCTTGATAGATTATACGTGAACCATTGTGTTCATCATCTACAACCAGTACTCTTCCACTTCTATTCGTTTATGTGAATTTCAAAGTGAGCCCGGGAGTTCCCCCAAACACTTCAGCAGGGCATCAAACAACGAAGTAAACCCTAATGAAGCGGTCAAGAGAACTCTAGGGAACACCTTAATAGACTTAAAAACCATTTGTGTTCATCATCTCCAACTAGCTAGTAGTCTCTTGCACTTCTACTTGTTTGTGAAATGTTGTGACAACATACATTCCTGTTTATAACATTGTTTTGCTAAGAAAATTACATGCCAAATGTGAAAGTGGGGTTTGAACTGAGTATGGGGCATTTATGTGGTCAAATAAATGAAAGAATATTCTAGCAAAATATATCCTAGCTTAAAAATCTTCCGATTGGGGATTTTAATGAATTAGTGAAGTTACAAATTTTGAATTGATTCGAGCATTGTGGGGAAAAAGTGTATTGTAGATAAATCTATTATAAAAATGTGAAATAGTAATTTTGTTCCTTTTTATTCTCATCCTTCATCTAGCCACTATAAATAATTATTCATAATAAAATAAAGATTGCTTGGTTTTCCTCCTATTACGTAACTTGATTTTTCTTTCCATTTTAAAATTATATATCTAAAGTTCGCTAAGCAGAATACCAAGTCACAATTCAACTAGGTACTAGTAGAATATTAAATCAAGATTAAATAGGCTTAATTAGAGTAAAACACTTAAATCCTTCTCAAACTTGGTTTAAGACAAAATTGAAGAGAATTAATTATATTAGGTAGATGACTAAGCTTATTCAGTAGTGTAATTAATCAGTATTGTGTGAATTTTTTTTTCCTATTGAAGGTGCAATGGCTTTTGCAATTCTAGATCTTATAATTTTGATCTATAATTTATTTTTCCAGATTAGAAATGAAAGTAAATGACCATCGTTCTGATATAATAGTAGTTAATTTTGAAGAGATGATTGTTTTGTTATAAAATTATTTTGGCTAATGATAGATACAACCACTGACAAGTACAATGATTATTTGTTCAAGAAACATATGATTTTAATGAAGGGGGAAATTAACAGATATTATTAATTTACACTTTCGAACAGAAGAAATTATAGAGATGTTGATAAAGATTTTAGCGGGATGATTATATGCTTTCTCACAAAGAAAATAATGTAGATGATGAGGAAGATGACGATGATGATGGTGATCCAAATTATGTGCCTCCTAACAAAAATAATGATGAAAACAACACGGCTGAGAACGCTGATGATGACGGTGATGACAATGATAATAACAATGAAGGAGATCTAGGAGATGATTATGTGTTTTATCATCATTATCATCATCTCTAGAATCTCTATCATTATTATCATCATCTTCATCATCATCGTTATCATCTACGCCATCATCCTCATCATTTCCATTGTTATTTTTGTTAAGACATATAATCAGAATCACCAACATCGTCATTAACATCATCATCCTCTTCATTATTATCTTTGTTAAGAGGTATGCAATCATTTTGCTGGAACCTCGATCACTTTCCACTATTCCTTCGGTTAGGAGACGTAAAATCATTTTCATAGTATTCATCATGATATTTCTAAAAAAATAAAATTCGTAGTACTGAACAAGTTTAATTTTAACAATAGATCTATGTGATATATATATACACATTTTTTTCTATGTTCTCATTATTTCCATGTAATACTGATGTGGCCTAAGAACCACTTGTCATAAAATTTCTTGCCTTATTATTAGTCTCATTTAAAGTTATTTACTGTATTTTAACTAAGTAATATTAGTTTGCTATCAAAGTAATAAATATAAATCTGGTCAAATCATAAAAATCATTATTTGACTAAGAGTTTTGGTGTGTAGAATATGATTTTCATTACCTAATTTATTTTTTCAATTAAAAAAAAAGTGCAGGGCGAGATCTGATTATGTAATTCAACCCTTTAAATTTTTCAATAAATTTGATTTAGACACTTTAAATTATAATTTATTATAATTGAGCACATAAATACATAATAAAATATTCATCATCAGATATATATATCATTATAAATGGGAAGATCTTAACTTTAAAGTTGGATTACGATTTTACCCCTTCACTAAATTTAAATATTATTAATAAACTAATTAATAAATTTTAAATAATAATTATATGGTATTAATCCATTATATTTCTAGGTAAAATTTATTCACGAAATATTTAGTATGTTTTCATTCTAAAGTGGAGTTTGGTAGATGAAGTGTTTCGTAACAACAAAAGGCAGTAAATTATTTCCTTTAAAAACTGAAATGTCCTTTAACATTAAAGAACAAAAATGTCCTTTGAATTACCATACATCTTAATATGGCACACATATATAGATTTTAGTTAGAAACTTTACATATCCCAACTTTAACCAATCGAATTCTCATAGATGTTATGTATATCATCAATTTTTATATGACTTTTATAATTCCTGACTTATTATATACATACCAAAAAGTTATTTTCAAAATCACTTTATATTAATGCACATACTTAGTTATTCAGATGTATAATTGTTGATGGATGATTATTGGTGGATGTAATTACATTGCTCATCACAGACACTTTATGTTAATGCATACACTTAGTTATTCGAATGTATAATTGTTGATAGATTTAATTGCTCATCACATATGCAATAAAAAGAGGTAAATATATTTATGCTTTGTTAGTTATTGAGGAAGTTCCTCCTTTCTTTTACACTGGAAATGTTTCTCTCTTTAATTTTTGTTATTTAAAAGTTTTAGAAATTATTAGCTATTTTTTTGTTTTTAGTCTACTCTATTTCATCTTATTTTTGAATATTTGTCGAATGAACATAATGTACATCTGAGGTTGTATAATTATTGTGATGCTATAATAATGTAATGAATAGTGATAATTTTTTATATATTCTCTTCAAACATTATGTGAGATCTTCACAACTTAACTCATGTGAAATTTACAATTTCTTAAAACTATTTGATATGATTGTCAGATTGTCTATTTGATGTTAAGATTTAATTTGGTGTTACACTCCTTCTCTTCTGAGTTTTGATTATTTAATTTTATGAATACCTATTTCTACATATTGTAATTGTATTTAAATCACAATACACATATATTTTCTATTCTAAAATTCAATTTTTTTTAAGTATATAAAAATCTTGTTGTAATTACCAGGGACAAACGTGCAACACACGTTTCCAAAAAGCTAGTATTAATAAATAATCCTCTTAGAGTTTCACTAGCCATAAAAAAAAAGATATCTATATTTCCTTTTCATCTATAAAGCAACCCGAGATTAATTAAAAATATAACAAAATTCTAAAAGCTACTGAAAATTAATATATAGATGAAACCATATAAAAATAGTTTCTTCTAACCTATAATAAACTATAAAAATACATTTTTTCATAAAAGACATTTTTTTAAAAAAAAAAATTGGCAGATAAAAAGAACAGAATCTGTAAATATTTCAATTTCTTTTTTTCCCCAAGATTAAGCAATCTTTTTTTTTTTTTGAAACTCTAGGATAACCCAGACCCGACTTTGAAGGCATTGAGAGGGGAGTCGATCCCGAGTCATCCATGCATGTGGATAACTACCCTCCGAACCAACTTAGTCATTCCGATGGACAATGTTTAAACTATGGATACATGATTTTTTTTTGTAATATTCTTACTTCTTAAAAAAAATTGTTTAATGACAATGACAGTATGTGATCCATCATGAGCAATCAATAATTATAAATTTAACTTCATTCACTTTCTTCTAAGACACCTACAACAACTAAAAAATAAATATTTTTTCATGGTAAATTAATGAAATGTTGTACAATAATAATATATGGGTTTTACATATATTTTTTATTTAACTAGCTTACTAGAAAAATGCAAGGTGAAAAAAAGATTGCCACTGGACTATTGGAAAGTTTCTTATTTTTTTTTTGTATGAAAATACCGTTATTTTTTATTTTTTCACGATTTAATCAAAATATTTATAAATATAGCCACTAAATATTTTCCTGTGGAAAATTTCACTAAAAAATAATAATTTTTAGTAGTATTTTTAATTGAAGGCAAAAAAGTTCAAAACATTTTCATTAACTATTTATATATCAATACATCCTATTAAAATTGGGGGCATTTTTTTAAAAACTGAATTATGTGAAATCAATAAGATTGACCGATAACAAAATATAGAAGAGATAAAATACTAAAGTACACCAAAAGAAATAAATCATTTAAAAAATAAAGTTCTTTTTTTAGAGTGTATATGATTATTTACCCAATTTGAAAGATAAGTTCTCATGATTGCAAAATTTAATTCTTTTTTTATTAGGAATAGATAGCAATTTCAAATCTAGTTGAAATTTTAATACAAGCTCAAGTAAGAATCATTAAGACATAATTGAAGAAAATTAATTATATTAGGTATATGGCTAAGCTTACTCAATAATTATCTAAAATTTAGTATTCTTTCAATTTTAGTTTGTTTATCTAATATTATTGACACAAAGTTTAACAAAATAAAGGAACTATCTAGCCAATTGTGTAATTAATCAGTGTTGTGCAATTTTTATTTTCAAAATTCTTATAATCTACATTTTTTTTTCCTATTGAAGGTGCAATGACTTTTACAATTCTAGATATTATAGATTTTGAGCTATAATTTATTTTCTAAATTAAAAATAGAGTAAATGACTAGAGTTCTGAATAATAATAGTTAATTTTATAGAGATAATTATTTTCTTATAAAATTATTTTGACTAGTGATATAGATACAACCAATTGATGAAAGTTATACTGATTATTTGTACAAGAAACATGATGATTTTAGCGATGAGAAAGATTAATAGATATTATTACTTTACACTTTCTAATAGAAGAAATGATAAAGGTTTTAGGGGATGAATATATGTCTCCTCACAAAGGAAATAATGTAGATAATGATGAAGATGATGACGATAATGGAGATCCTGATTTTGTGCGTCCTAAATGAATAATATGGATGATGGCGATAATGACGATGATGGGGAAGATGATAATAACAATGATGGAAATTTAGGAGATGATTATGTGTTTTCATCAACATATATAATCATCATTTCTAGAATCTCCATCATCGTTATTATCACCATAACCATCATTATCATCATCGGCATCATCCTTATCATCTCCATTATTATCTTTGTTAGGACACATAATCAGAGTCACCAACATTGTCATTATCTTCCTCACCATCTCCATTATTTTCTTTGTTAGAAGGTATATAATCATTATGTTGGAATCTCGATCACTATCTCCATTATTTCTTCTATTAGGAGGCATACCATCATTTTCATAATATTCATCATGATATTTCTAAATAAAATAAAATTCTTAATGAAACAAGTTTAATTTTAGCAATAGACTTGTCTAATATATATATATAAATATTTTTTGTCTATGATCACATAATTTCGATGTGGTTCTGATGTGGCCTAACAACCACTTGCCATAAATTTTCTTGCTTTATTATTACTGTCATTTAAAATTTTTTACCTTATTTTAGTTATGGAATCTTTGTTAGTTATCAATGTGATAAATATGAATCTCATCAAATCACAAGAAATCAAATTATAAAAGTTATTATTTGATGAATAGTTATAAATATGAATCTGGTCAAATCATAAAAATCATTATTTAATGAATAGTTATAAATATGAATCTGGTCAAATCATAAGAAATCAAATCATAAAAATCATTATTTGAAGAATAGTTAAAATATGTTAGGATATGCTTCCATTCACTAAAAAAGGACTAATAAAAAAATAATGTAACATAAATTAAATTGACCGAGTATATCATGATTTGAAGAAAATCAAAATAAAATTTATAATCTTTAGCACCTTAAATATGATTAGTCTAGACATATTTTTTTTGGCAAAATCACTTGCTTTCATATTTATATGAGTAGATATATTTGGGATTATTGTCTATGTAATTCTAATGTGGCCTACAATCACTTGCCATAATTTTTCTTGCCTTATATCTCATTTCAAATTATTATTATTACCTTATTTATTTTAATAAACTAATCTTAATTAGTAGAGCTGTCAATATGGGTTGGTCCACCCCATTCGAGCTAACCCATACCAACTTTGAAATTTGACGGGTCAGGCCGGGCTAGCCCATTTTTTGTGTGGGCCAGAAAATTGTCGGCCCAGCCCATAAGTACATGGGCTATGGGCTTTACCGGGCCAATCCTCTTTTCTTAAAAGTATATTTTTTTATAATTTTTTAAATTAAATTGTAATTTAAAATATTATCATAAATATCGACAAGACAATATTACATGTTGTTAGTGTTACTACTTGTTAATCAAATGCACAAATAAAATTATCTTTATAATATTTATTAAGTTTGATTTCAAGTAAAGACATAAATAGCTAAATAGAAATATTAACCTAATTGTTTTCCAATGATCATAATAAAACACAAAAACTATGACAATATTCCATAGGCTATGCCCTATGTAGTGATTCCCTAGAAATTTTAGGAGATTTTAATTATATGTTGTACATAATTTGTATTTAAATTGTAATATTTCAAACTTTAAACAAATTTTGAGTTTAGACTCTTGTTATTTTTAATACTCTATTTTATTTTTATTTTATAATTAATTTTTATTTGGCCCACGGACCAGCCCTATCCATATTTCTCAAGCACCACAAATTGGCAAACTTATTCAGGTCGGGCTAAAAATTCCTTTTCTCAAATGGACTCCAAAAATCGTAGTCCAACCCTATAAAATAACGAATTAGGCCAGACCAGCCCAATATGGGCAAATTGACGGCTCTATGAATTAGATATCAAAGTGTTATATATGACCCTCGTTAAATCATAAATATCATTATTTGATGAGTAGTTAGAATATTCATGTCACTCACTAATACATTTTCTTTATTAAAAGGAGGCACGTTGGACGGTTCTTATTATGTATTTATTTATTCAATTATGTCTGCGACATATAGTTATAAACAATTAAATTGAATTAAAATAATATTTTGGTTGAATACATTAACGATTCTTTAAACTCGAGTAAAATTTATTTAGACACTCAAATTATGACTTATTTCTATTGAGAATCTGAACACATGATTGTTACGCCCCCCTAAAACTAGTAGGTGAAACTAGAGCCTTACGTGAGAGTTTTAGAGTTTGATGTGAGGGTTAATGTTGTAAAATGGCTTTCCGGACTTAGGGTGAGGGGTTTAGGGGTTAAACGTCAAGGTATGACTCCCCAAGGACCAACCAAGGGGTCCTTGAGGAGGGCCCTAAAGTCTAACCTCAAAGCTGCCAAAAAGATGTGACCTACGGATGAGACCTACTGGCGTATGTCCATCCACGCCTCGTGGGGGAGGCTCGTAGGTCAAGACCCCAAGTGAGGGGTTGCAGACCACCACCCACGACCTTTAGAATGGGGCGTAGACCCACCCACGGGGTCATGGGCGTAGGTGTTGCCTGCACTTTTGCCTAGGTTCGGCCAAGGTAAGTTGGTTTTAGGTAATTCCTAGTTTAATTATTTTAATGTGGGGTTGTTTTATATTCTTTTAATAGACTTATATAAGTACTTTTAAACCATTAACTAACCTATTTACTTCATAAATCCCAAGACCCCCAAATCATAACCAACTTTACCCCAAATATTTCTCTCACTAAAACCTCCATTGAAGAAGAAGAAGTTGAAGTCTAAGGTTCAAGAACTCATCTTTTCTACCCAAATTCTTGAGGAATCTTCATCTAAGGTATGGTAGTCTTTGATTCATGGAATTCTTTCATCCATGAAGTCCTCAAACTTCCAATTTCGAAGTAGAAAATTCTCCAAAACCTAGGGTTTGAGATGGTTTGAGACAAAGTGTAGATTCCAGCTTGTTTTTATAAAAAGACTTCGATTGTAAAAGAAAAAGTTTTAAATTCCGCACCATTTTCCTATGTTCTTATGTTATGATATGCTAAGAGGCTTGTGTGAGGCTCTTCGGAATCTTGTACGTCGTGTTACGTCTAGGGGTACTCCTGGATCGTAACAATAATACAATATTTTTATTTGACACTAATTATGTGTTAGCCCCAATAAAATATTAAATCACATGCATGTTTTAATTGATATTGATATTTATAGTTAATTCAAATATATTTTATATGATTAACTAATTTTATGTAATAGGCGCTTCTAAATTTTTTTAGTTGAAAGTGCTTAATCGAAACACTTTAACATGTCATGTTAGATGCTTAATTAAATCACACCATGATTTGAATGTTAAAATAAAATCTATTAGCAAGTCTAAGGTGTACTGATGTATTCAGTAAGATATGATACCACAAATTAAATTAATATATTTTGGTTACGACCATACTAGTGTTTGTGAAATGAAATACAATGATAGTTTGTATTTATAAATCACTGCATTATATTACAAAAATAGTACATAATGTTATTCAATAGTCCTGAAAACACTATATAATACATATATAATAGCTCAGAAACAAAAAAACATGAGAATATTTTTGGTCATGTAGTTCCACTAACTTAAATTAATACTCTTGCACTTCTACTTGTTTGTGTAAATTTTAAAAGTGAGCCTGAGAGTCCCCAAACACTTTAGTAGAGCTTCAAACAAGGTAACTAATCCCTCATGAAGTGGTCAAAGAAACTTTCGAAACACCGAATGTAGATATGAACCATCGCATTCAACATCTCTCGTTAGAATTTCTGGACTTTTACTTATTTGTGTATATTTGAAATTGAACCTGAGAGTTCAGCCAAACACTTCAATAGGACATCAAAAAATGAAGTAATTAATCCTCACAAAGTGGTTAATTAAGGAAACTCTCGGGATAACCTTGATAGATTTAGAGACATAAAAAATTGCATTCATCATTTCTAGTACTTTCCAGTTTGTACTCTTGCACTTGTACTTGTTTGTGTAAATTTCAAAGTGAACCCGGGATTTCTCCCAAACACTTCAGTAGGACATTAAAAATGAAGTAATTAATTCCTAATGAAGTGGTCAAGGGAATTCTAGGGATCACCTTGATATATAGATGTAGACATGAATCATTGCATTCATCATTTCCCATACTTTTCAGCTCGTACTCTTGCATTTCTACTTGTTTGTGTAAATTTCAAAGTGAACCTGGGAGTTCCCTCAAACACTTAAGTAGGGCATTAAAA
>JAJOOF010008326.1:0-14052 GCA_029582545.1 Solanum lignicaule | reverse complement strand
TCCCTCGTGGAAACGTGGTTTTTTCACACTAATCAACTCCTTTTTGGCGGCTCATGACTTGGATAATCTTACTAAGTCAACTGCCGCTGAATCTTCTGAAGAAGCTCTGGGGGCCATTATAAAATTTCAAGCTGACACATCGGGCACTGATGCCCAGACAGATGGAGCGATTGTGTAGACAGGATTTCTACTTTCCTCTCTGTCTTTCTTTATTTTAAAGTCTAGATATTCTGTGATAATTGCATTTGAGGACAAATTGCTTTTATTTGTGGTGGGGTGAGGCCCACCTTTTGTGTGAATATTGATGCTCGTGTTTTATGCTTATATTTGGGTTTTTCTGTTTTAATTGATATTATCACTGCCTTTCTGTGAATGATTGAGCTTATGGCTCCTTTTATTTTAAATTGCAAAATGATCTTGACCCTTCCAAAATTTTTTGAATTTTTCGCACATTTTTGCCACCCCTCATGTGTTGAATGTGGCTATTCTTTTGCAAAAATTTGAGTCTCAGTCTTGATCAATACCGATGACTTGAATAGTGCTCTCAATAGAACAAACATGAATGTACGGCTATGATGAGGCCAAATGAAGTTGCATAGACAATATGTGAACTCTTTGCATCTTGTTATGACTAGCCTAGTATCAAATTGATTCTCTTGTGATGATCATTGCACACTAGCGAAAGTGTGGAGTCTTGTTTAACTTATAATGTCAATGCCTAGTGTGACGAGCTTACCTGTGAACTATGCATGATAGATCCTAGAATTTACCCAGTTGGTCCGGTCAACTAAGTGATGCTATCTCTTGATATGATCTTAGGCAACTTCGAAGAGTGTGAACCAATTTGACATATACCTCTTTTGTGACCTACCTTGTGAGTGTGTGATTCTCTCTTGAATACCCCTTGAGCCTTACCTTTCTTTGGAAGAAACTTGATGAAAACTATACCTTTCTTTGGAAGAAACTTGATGAAAACTATACCTTTCTTAATCCATCACCCATAATCCTCATGAAGTTGTGCTTAGTTGAATAGCCAACTTAGGCCAAAAGCCTAAGTTGGGGGTGTGTTGAAAAGATAGGGGCAAGTCAGAAAGTGCAAGGAAAGTCTCCTCTTACCCATGAATTTGAGAAAAAATGGAACCCCTTCATATTAAAAAAAAAGACAGAAAAGAAAAAAAGAAAAAGGATGAAAAAGAAAGTTGTGGAATAAAGTACAAAACAAATGGGGTTTCCTAACAATCCATGGGAAGTGAATAATAGGATGACTCATGAGCACTAAAGAAAATGATGAAGGAAAAGAGAAGGAAGTGTTGTGAGCACCACATCTCATGAGGATGAAAGTCACTGAGCCTAAATGACCATACCTTTGCAGTCATCCCCATTACAAGCCTTGAAAAGACCTTTTTTATCTTGAGTGAGTTGAAACAAATGTTGATTGGAAAATAAGGGCAAACCTATAGGTGAAATTATGCATTATGTTCTTCTTTGTGAGTGTGAGTGTTGCATCTGATTCTAAAGCTTTAAATTGTGAAACCATTGTGTTAATATGGAATCATTCTTTGTGTGAGGGAATTTGAACACTATAGTTGAGCTTGAACTTGCATTTGAAGCAAGTATTGTGAGCATGAGATTCGTTGATATTGGTGAGTCACAACTTGAATCTTTCAGTGTACATTTAATCTTTGCATAAGTAAATTGAGTCTTGTTGTGTGCATTCATGATTGAGTCTTGTGTAGCACTGTTCGAGACACCCTTTTTGAACGGCTGAACTTGAGTTTGCTTGAGGACAAGCAAAAGTTTAAGTTGGGGGTGTTGATGAGTCCACAAATTGGACTCATTTAAGGCTATATTTTGATAGAAATTGTGTCCTCAAATGCTTATTTTATCTCAATATTTGATGAAAACCCTTAAATTTCAGGTATTTGAAGTTTGAAGGAAATCATGGACACTATGTCGCAAAAAGGAACGAAAAGGCTGAAAAGAACAAAAATATGAAGGCCTGAGGATTGCCGAGTACACTTGGCGAGTCGCTGGAAAGTCTTACTTCGCCTTTTGTTCTAGTGTGTTGAGCCTTGAAGAAAATGATCAAGTTGGCGGAAAAAGGGAGCGGTCGGCGCATCACCGAGCAGTTCCGCGAAGTAGTACCATGCCACCCAATAACGCAAAGCACGACGACGATGTTGAAGGTTGGTACAAGACGGCAATGAACTACACCAAAGGGCGAATCGCCGAGTTGATCGGCGATTCCGACTAATGACGCCAAGCGATCCGCTGCAGCACAAATCTGTGATGGCTATAAATACCAGTTACAGTTTTAAGTTTTAGAAGGAAACAATTATTATAATTTTCATATAGAATAGTACTTTTTAATATTTTTGCTCTAAGTTTGAGAGGGTTTTGAAGACTTGAAGAAAAAGAGGGTTTCATCTCCAAGGATTTGGACTTAGGTCTCTTGGATTCTTCATTCTTGTCCTGTAACAAGACTTAAATCTTCATACCCATTTGAATACAAGCTCATTTAGGTATAAATTTTTATCTCTTGATGTATGGCTAAAAACCCTAATTCTTGGGGTGTGATTTAGCGAATATGGGTTACTATAATTGTTGGGTCTTGGTTGCTGATAGTTTAATCGTAGTTTAATTGTGATTTCGTTTAGTTTTTGTGGATGAATTTAATGAATTTGTAGTTGCAAATACAAGTTTATTTATGTGTTTTCGGCTTGCAAGAGAGAGAGGTCGTAAAACTAAGACCATTAGATTGATGGCCAGTGTGAGTAGGTCGACATGAGGTTCAGTTTGAGAGAGTGAACCCTAGTCCTATGTCCACACACTCTGCTCGAGAGAGTGAGTGGGTTAAGGCGTAGGCAGGTCTTCATGTGGTAAGTGGGTGTCCGAGAGGAACGCATTTGAAACGGGGTAAGTTGCTCGAGAGAGAGCTTATCCCCCTTAAAGCTTAGCCTAGTCACAATTATTCTATGAATCTTCTATCGAAAGCATGTACCCAATAATCTAGCTTAATTCGTATTCCCCTCAACTCTTGTTTATTTCGCTATTTTTACTTACTAGTGACAACCCCCCCCCCTCATTGTTAATTGACACATTTGTGTCCCCCTCTAATTTACAATCTTTTTACTTGTTAATGTCTTTAGCTACGACTAGTTAGAACTAAATTTTATTTTTCTATAAGATCTCAAAACCACTCTCTTGGGACAATCCCAACCCTTGGTTGGGGTACTAAACTATTGTACGATCGTAGACACTTGCATTAGAAGTTGTATCTTGATTACGCAAACATCAATCTACAGCTTGTCCCCAACATGGGACCATGATGAGAGGTATTCAGTTAGATTAGTCTTGTGCATTATCAACTCCTTAGGTTAGAGATGGTGCCTTTGGTGTTGCTATTACTACATCAACTGTTAAGGTTGAGGTCTGACACGGTCTGTTCTATACCTCTGCAGTTTAGTCAGGGGTCGAGGAACCTGGTATCCCTTTTTTGGATGCAATTTTGTAGTTTCTCCATTTAGTTCTTATTTTTGTGATTTGGGGTTTTTATGCCCATTTGGGTTTATTTGGCTTATTATCTATCGTTGGCTTATCATGGTAGCTTGGTTTGAGGATTATATATGTGTTTTGACACTATAATTGATTTCCTTTAGTACTGGATTGGCTAGGTTATGTTGCTTTGATTAAGAGTAGTGGCTGATTAAATCCCTGTGCCTTTGCCTTGATAGTGTTATGTTGATTGTGGCCTTGGTATTGTTGGTTTCCCTTTGCTCAATTTGAGTTTTGTTTGTTGTAGGGCCTAGTTAGATTAGAAGGTTGGCTTAGTTGTGTTTCATCCCTTTAGAGTAGTAGTTGGGAGATTGTTGGTTTTCGGTATTGTGTTGAGTTAATAGCATTCTTTAGTTGCGGTAGTCGTTTTTGGTTGATTTCTCCATTTTCCCTAGTCTTTTGTCAATTTCAAGGTTGTTTTTTTGCTCATTCGGCTCTTTTTGGATTCATCTGCTCCTTGTGTTCTTGGGGTCTAGTTATGGCTAGCTAGAAGTTGGAGGAGTGATCCCTTGTTATGTCTGGATTGGCTATTTTGTTGGTTCTTTGTTCTTGTGTTGATAGCTCTTAAGACACATGTATGATTTAGAGTCGAAACGGTGGTGTTCACTGGTGGTTTCAGTTCTTAACTCTGTTAGGATACAAAATTTACTAAGTTGTCTTATCTTTAGGATGGGTCCAAGGTAATTCGTAGGATCTATGAGTTGGTCATAGTTTAGGATATGTAATTTGCTTTAGTCATGCTTGGTAGGTTATGTGGTTCATGATGTGAGTTGGTACCCTTGGGCCACTACCGGCTATTTCATTATGTTGATACACTTCTTGTTGGCTTGGTTTCCTTAGAATGGAGAGGTTGATTTAGATCTGTGGTGGCAGAGTAGCTTATGGACTCGTCGTGTCGGTTTTTAAAAGTTCCTTGTTTTGATGGCTGTTGTTCCTCTATGTTCTTGTGGAGCTTGTAGTCCTCCCGAGGGTTGAGTTATGTGGGTTTGTAGAGGGCATTCAAGTGGTGCAGGTGATGTTCAGGATGGCTAAGGACCGGAACAACGCTCTTGGTGGTTAGAAATGTTAGATGTGAAGCATAAGGTTAGTTTTTAAATTTAAGAGTTGGGTTGCATCTGTCATGGTCCAGTGGTTGCTCTATTCTATGGTTTTGGTGTGGTGCTGGTCTATTATATGGAACTGGTGCTTTCAGGCAAATCTCATTCAGTTGGGTGAGAGTTGGAGCATGCATACCCGATATCCTCATATTTTGATGCCTCCAGCTTGTGTTTATCCTTCCACCTTGATGGGAAAAGTCTTTTAGTAGTGGATGTTTTAATGACCATCCATGTCAATTTCTTTCTTTTCTAATCTTTTCAGTATTTAGAGCTTTCATGTAGTGACCCCAAGTTATTTATGACTTATTGGGACTGACAGTTCGGTCTTCAGATCGTTCGTTTTGATTTTGTGCAAATTTGTCTATATTAGATCCTTTGAAACTTGAACGGCTGACTTCAGTCAACAGTTCAACAAGTCAGCCTTAGAATGCAATTTTAACAGTTTCATCAGCTCAAAAAGGGCCATTTTAGGCTATGGGCATGGTTGGTTCGGGCCCCGAGACTTATGGTGTGAGTTTGTGTCATTAGGCATTTTAACTTTGAAGCTTAAGCCAAGGGTTGACTTTGGTCAAAAATCTTTGTAAACATGCTCGGATGAGAATTCCATCAGCACGGTTAGCTCCAAAATATCGAGTTTGGTCAAACATGACCTTTTGTGTAGTTCCCCAGGCTTCTGGTCTCTTTTTTATTCTTCTTGTGGTTTTAGCTTAAAATAAAACATGGTTGTCGGACCTAATTTCGATTGAAATAACCTCGAATGGATGTTTTGATGGTTCCACTGAATCTGAAATGCCAAATTATATGGGGTAGCATATATTGTTTGCATGCATGGGGTCCCGAACGAATATTGGGCACCCTATTAGAGAATTTGGAGTTCGAGTAAATCGGATGAAGTGCTAATATCCGGTGAAGGCTTTTATCGACTCGAACCCCTTTTATTTTAATAGCAAAATTTCAGCTTTTGTCCCCAATTTCAAAATGTGATTTATTTAGCTTGGGATTCTGATTGAGGCAATTCAAATTACTGGGGTCCGTATTGATTATAGCTATGCATTAGAGTATTTGGGAGGTGTCGAGGGCTCTCTGTTCGAGGTATATTTTTCCCCAAAGATTATGTCATTTCTTGTTGTTTTCTTCAATTGGTGTTTTATTTGCATGTGGTTGTTCGGGCTATTTCGGGCATGGAATTGAGCCCCATTTTGGAGCACAAGCTCGGTAAGGCATTTAGGACATTTTGATAGTCAATTTCAATATTCCCAGTGCGGGTCATACATTTGTATTTTTACTCAATTTTGGGTTCATTTCCAATTGTTGTGATTTTAGTGTCTATAAGTCAGAAATAATGCTATGATCAATAATTTGATAGCGCAGAGGTGTTCAGAGGCATTTTTGAAGTAGATAGCTCATGTGTGGTGGTTTTGTAGTGCTCATGATCGACTTCGAGGTAAGATTCGGTCTACTTTTTTTATTGAGCTTCTTAGATAATGCCTAGTATTCATTTCATGTAATTTTGGATTGTATTTTCCAGGTATTTCGATTTCCTCTTGTTATTCCATCTTTTCTTGATTTGCTAGGAGCCTTGTTCATAGTGTGGGTGTTGGGATCCTTTGTTTAGGCTTGTATCTTCTCTTGTGGTGTAGATGATCTTATTTATCCTTGTTAGGATTGATACTTTGTTACCCTAAGACTAGGTTGGACCTTAGGTGCTTTAGATTGTGTTTTACTGCCTTATAGTTACAATTTTCTCCCTATAGGGCTCGTATTGTGTTGTTCTCCTTGCATTGATGTTTGTGGCCTTAGTGGCTCGTCGTACTCGCGGGTTTGTCCTAGCTATGCTCAGTCAGGGACTAGAGTAGTATGATTGGTGTAGGGTGTCATCCCTTAAATTGGTTCTCCTTTTTATTAATTTGAAATCTTTTTTTGATCCCTTCACTTGTTGTCTAGCAGTAGGCATGTTGTATCTTTATTGAGCATATGATAATATTATTGGGCTCGAGGCCGTATATGAGGACCATTTGGATCACAAATTAGTACTCTACACCTTGATAAAGTGATTTAATTGGTTGTGTATTTTTTGAATCAGAGTGCCTTGTTTGGATGATGTTGATGACATGCATTGCATTGTTTGTTCATTCTCACTTATTTGTGGTACGATCCTAGTGCATGCATTGGCATATTTATCTTTCATGTAGGAACATTATTTTACTCAACTCTATTATAATTGGTTTTAATGGTAGTACTAGTCGTACATCCTTGATCAGTTGATTTCTAGTTTTTAAGATGATGAGGCGTCAGGACGTGCTCTTTTCCTACTTTAGATATTAGAGGCATCTGGGATGAGCTAAGTTTTCACTTGACTAGCAGTGTGGTTACGCCCTTTCTTACATGCTTTTGGTCTTACTTACGCCCTCGGGTTACTTTTCCTAGCTGAGCTGGGAGTTTACTGTCTGATGAGTGGCTCTAATTTACATGAGATCCTCTTCAAAGTCGGCACGCCCCCAAGTCACTCTTTCTATCTTGGCATCTTACGCCCTTAAGAGTGGACTGACCGGCTAGGCGGCCTGGATTGATTTTTCACTCTTACTAGTTGGGCTGGGAGTTGATTGGATTCCTATGGTAATGGTTTCAAATGGTCATTGATGGTTCTGGTGCTCAACCTGCATTCATATGCTTTGCATATCACTAGTATACTTATTTGCTAATCGTAGCCTCAAGTTTATGGGGTTGATTGGGTTATGTTTGTTGTTTGTAACTTCAGGGCTTATAAAGGTCCGGCTAGGTTATAGTTTGACTATATTATGTTCTATATTATTATTTCACTATTAGCTGATAGGCTAGAATTGTAGAATTGGTTAGTTGACTTGGTATCTTAGTTGCTTACAAATAGGTTCTTGGCTTGCGTTCCGCGTACGTTCTCGAATGGGCTTCTTACTCCTTGTACCCTACTTTTTATTTTTTTTCCTCTCTACTTTTGTATTTCTTGTTTAGTTACTTGTGTTTTGATCTCCTTATTACTTGTTGTTTATGCTTGTGTTATCTTTTAAGCTCAGACGATCGTTACCTACTCAATACTATTTTTGATACTCATACTACACTTCTTCCTCTTGCAGATTGCATTTGAGTTATCGTCGTTGATTTGGAGTTGTGCGGAGCAGCTTGGAGTTTTAGAGATTAGGGTAAGCTCCTAATTAACGTCTGGAGCTACCAGTTTTCATTTCTTTTACCTAGGCTTAGTCTTTATACTGTATTCAGAGACAACCTGTACTTGCCTTATATTTGTAAAAGCCTTGTACTCCTATTTCGGATTAGATGCTCAACTACTGACTGATGCCAGATCTTGGGATGGTTTCTGTACTTTTTTTGTTAATTATCCTTTTTTTGCTTTATTCTAAGCTCTTGTTTTTTTGTTGGCTTATGCGTAGTAGTCCGTTACTTATGGCTCCGGGTTAAGAGTTAGGCTAAACTACTGGTGGGATGTAGTATGTATTGTCATGACTTGAGAAATTGGATTGTGACAACATACTTGTCCCAAATTGATGAAATTTTTTACATGAGCACACGGTCTACAAATGCGTATTTATATGTGTTGTTAACATTATACTTTGCTTTCTTTCGCATATAATAAAATATGGCGTTATGAAAAAATGTCAAATATTGATATACTATAAAGAAGAAAAAAAAAACTAAAATACAAAATAAAATGCTAACCGAATCATTCAACAACTGTCCTATGAAAGATAGCTCGTAAAATTAGTTTTTGTTCCTAATTATACCAACCCCAGAATTCATGGGCATAGAGATATCTATTTTTTCTTGTTGTAACGGTATTGGTCATTCTGGCTATAATATAATACAAAAAACGTAGGCATTACTTGTAAAAAAAATACAAACAATATTTAATTGAAAATACGTATGAAAATATTACTTTTCTATTTTCATGCCTCATAAGAAGTCAGTTCCAAACCCATGTACAATAGACATGAAATAGCATCTTATCATGATGGTCAGATCTTATATAAAAAATAAAAGGATGTTTCAATTCAAAAATGAGAGGCTACATAGATGAACTACCTGAAAACATAATCATTTATTGGATTTATATTATGAAAAAAAATAAAACCTAAGGCATACACAAAAAGAGCAAAATAAAATATTTAAAACATACGAAGAACGAAGGAAAATACAATACTAGCAGAGGATCCAAATGTTGTGAGATAAGAAGATGTATTAAAAAGACCTGGACGTTCGTTCCTATGAATATGTAATGGTATCTTCTCTACTATGATGACAATTGAATCTGTGATGAAACTATTTTTTAGATATAAACTTGAAACTAGGTCATGCGGCAGTTTGAATTGTGACTGAGTTATTAGATTTTTGGGGAACAATGTTCGAATAAGATTATGTTTGACTTAACTATGGTTATGATATTTGTTAATATAATATAATCTTGACCTTTAAATTTTAAATAAGGCACATGTCTCTCATCTAGACATGCATTTGACGAAATGGAGGGAAGGGGTAATGGTGGGGAGCCGAATCCGTACTTCTTTTGGTATTTTTGGCCATGTTTCTCTAGGTATCTCATATTCAAAGTTTGATTGAGGAGTCTGATCGTATTAAACATGTATATGATCTCAATAAAATGTAATTATTAAATACATAATTTCAATGTAAAAATAATTAATGAACATACTTGTTTGTCCTATTGGTTTTGCAACACTTTGTTTGCCATTTATGTTGAGAAGATTCTCATAAGGGAAATTGATATATATACTATGAAAAAGTAAATAGATCTGAGTAAAGAATAATATGAGCATATATTCAAATACTATACAAAATTTCATAGCACTTTGTATACCATCTATGATCTACAGATTAATAACAGGAAATTGACAACACTACACTAAAAATGTACTGTGTGAAATGATACATTAAAATGAGATCAGTATTGTCATGCCCCCAGCCTACACTCTGAGCGGGAATGGCACTCGAGAATCATTGCTGGCCCCAAGCGAACCCTTGGCCTGGTTCAACTCTTAGCGGAAGACTTAATTCAACATAACTCTACTTTAAAAGTAAAATAAAAGCTCAAAATATAACTGAGAATGTATTATAAATAAACATTCACTGGCCAAAGTGGCAACTCAAGTCTCAAACATAACTGAAATGGAAAAACTCAAGAACTAACATCAACTAACTGTCTATGAAGCCTATAACAACTGTATAGGATGTCGGGACGAGACCCACGACATCCTAATGAACAAAAATAATAAACTAATGAAAAAAAGGGGATCCTCCGGAAGAAAGGAGACTCACCAACAACTCTGAAGCTCAACTAGATCAACGATGCGCTAGATGCTGATCCTGTTTACCTAAATTTGCATCATAAAAAAACGCAGGCCAACTGGCATCAATACATTGAATGTACAGGCATGCGAGGGGAAATACTAAATAAATCATAAGCTTGAAAGGAACTGAAAGAACAAACCTGGTCTCAACTGAACTGAACTAAACTGAACTCATTTCAATATAAAGCAATAATATGAATGCAAATTAAAGAAAAGCTTTAAAACATGGATAACAACTCTATGTATTTAGAAATACAACAGTAACTCTGTATGTATGCAAAGATACAATATAATCTCTGTATGTATATAAAAATACAAGTAACTCCGTGTATATAATAATACAAAATACTTATGTGGGAGTTTCTCTAACCGACAACAATCACTTAAGAGCTACGGTAATGATACAACGTTATACCTCATGTTGCCAGGGCTGTCCTATACTTTGCCGAGAGTATAGAACCTGACTACTAAGTGGATCCACTAGTCTATGCTATAAAGCACTAAGGAATAATCTAAAAAGTATGACCATTTTCTACCCATGATGGCTACATACACTACACCATTTTAGGCTTACGGCCACACTAATTCTGGACAACACTTGTAAAGTGTTGCCTAAAATATTTTTGGCTACACTTTTAAAGCGTAGCCCAAGTTTTTGACTTTTGGCTTCGATAATATTGGCAACACTTGTAAAGCGTACTCTTTAATGGTATAAGCTACACTTTATATGCGTTGTTACATTATGATATAATTGGCAACAAGTATTTACATATATGGCAACACTTTTAAAGTATGCTATTTTTATAATTGTAAAAACAACACATTACAAGTGTGACCTTTAACTTTTCACTAAAATAATATATTCCCTCCAACATTTTCAAGATCCCGCTAACATTTTTATTTGGGAAAACAAAATAAGTCATAAAACATAAAATCCCAAGGTCCAAATCTAAATTTTTTTGAAGAAAGAACGCTCAGCTCATTGAAGCTCCAAATCTGAATTTTTTCACAAAGCAAAACTACAATTTTTTGTTAGATATTGCTTCATCAATGAATATACTCTACCAATTTTTGTCAAAGCAAATTGAAGAATGGTTTCAAAATTTGTTGTTCATCTCAGAAATCCCTGATGATTTTTTGATGTTTTCTTCAATAACAGAACAGACGCTTCAGTTAAGAAGATGATTTCTCGAAGATTCATCACATTGAAAGGATTTTGTTCGAATAGAGTTTATCAGGTAAAAAATTTATCTTTAAAAGTCAAAATTTATGGGTTTTGGGTTTATTGCTTGCGTGTGGTTTCATATTTAGCATTAGGGTTTTGATATTCTTCTCTTTGTTGATATAATTTTTTATTTATTTTTGGGAGTATAGGTCAACTGGGAATGCTGCCGGCCGTCCCTCTTCTTTGAATGCCTTAACGCCGATCAAAATTGACGGATGGGAGGAACAGATGGGAGAAGGATCTTTTTCTGTCCCCATCCAAGCATTTGCATCGAGTGGAAGTTTTCAAAAGGAGGAATCGACGGGCAAAGCAACTCCATCGTATATACAGAGATTGTTACTGGTCGTTAATGGAGGAAGTAAAGCTCAAGCATAGAGAGTATTGCTGGAAGTTTGGAATGAGTGTTTTTCAGGAAGATGAGGATAAGAGTAATAAGGTTGGTACTCTAGGAACTGGAGAGAACAACGGGAATGCGGTTATCAGTAATACTTGTGGGGTTCATGGCTGTAAGTCGAAAGCAATGTCGCTTATGAGGTTCTGTCATATGCATATATTATCAGATTCCAAGCAGAAGCTGTACAAGGCTTGCAGTTTTTCCATCAAAAGGTATTTTTCTTTTCTTCACATTTCATACATTTATGTCTTAGTATTTTACACAGTTCTAAGTTTATGAAGAAACATAACTTTTCGTATGTCTGTGACTCTCAATTCGATATGATTATCCTGCCTTAGAATATCCAGCACTACATGTTTTATCCTTGCTATTAGGTTGTCCTGATTCCTGAGTATAGTCACTATGCAAAATCTACAGACTGTGGAAAAGGTATCGTGTAGGTATGCACGCATGAACTATCTTGCTTGGAGTGTAATTTTGTCTAAAAGATGCATCCTTTCTGAATTGTTTCTGAAGCAGAATGTATATGCCTGCGCCCAATTTGCTTTATTGTTTGGTATAAAGCTGGTTATTTTGCTAACGTATAAAAAAATGTCGCATCCTTTTTCCTCAAAAGGAACTTTGCCAATTAACTTCAAGTTCTTGTTGTTCTTTTTTCATTTTCCTATTTTGTTAAGGTTCTTTAGTTTTTCTGGAGTCTTTTGTGAAAATTTCCTGATACATTTTACCCTTGTGCAAAGATTGCTCTTGCACCTAGCAAGAAGAACATGAGTGTATGTGTGAGAGTATGGTTCTGGAAGGCTGTAAGCTAAAGTAAAAGCAGTATAGGTGGTTGGATTCACTTATGTTCTGATTGCCTTTACGAGTAAGATTAGGTCGTATGGTGGGTGTATATCATTTTAATGTTTTATGATCATTAGACTTCACTTCCCAAGCAACTACGCTTTATTTTGAATTGTACCCTGTAATTGTTAACTTTCTAACCTCATGGTATAGTGCCTGTGGGATCTAGTTTTGATTCCTACCATTTATCTTTTCCTGCTCTTCAGAATTACGTAACTACCTTCTTGTTATTCATTTTTTTCCAGCCCATTTACGCTTAAACATTCCCCAAGATATTAACCATCAACATTTCCCACTAGGCTTCTCTGTAGGACTTCGTTTTGTGTGTTTGAGGTGTCATTAATGTAGATAATTTCGTTTGCCTTCATTAAAGTAGTTGTTGTAGGATTTTTTTATTGTAGCTATTGTGCGAGGTGCAGTGGAGCAGAAGTAAAAGTGGTCATCTGGGTTGCACAATTCCAAACCTAGCAACAACTTCTCTACTGTCAAGTTACAGCTGTCGTTTAATGCATGTGACGTATAAGAATTTAAAGGATTTTACTGTTATCCAGCTAAATCAGAGGCTGAGTATTCTGTTGTGGCTAGACGAGACAAATGTTGTGGCTAGACATAGGTGTATTCTCGAGTGCTGATATATTCATAAATCTATGGCTTATTCTGGAGTGTTGATACAACTATAGTGCACAGTTTGAACCTCATATTCTTATGTTAATTGTTATTTATGCATATTGTAGGAAGATGAATGGATAGGAACAAATCGGCTTGCACTGCTGAAGAAAATAGCAGACTTGCCAAGGGGATAACTATAATAATAGCCAATGCAGGGAGAGGAACTTCTTAGCTCATCAACCAATTTTGCTAGATCGGGTCTCCAAATCTTTCAGAGGAGAAGTAGTGAACAGGTGCACTCAACTAATGCCATTGTTATCTTCCTTTGTCTACATTTCGACTGTCTTTCGTTCTCATCCTTAAAACATAAAAGGGTTTATTTCTTGTTTGTGGAGCTTGTTAATGATCTTTGGTGATAGGTTATTTTCTTGATGGTGGAGTTGTTAATATTGTTTAGTGCTAATGCATTTTGTTTCAATTTGGTAGTAAATTAACAGATAAGATAGCTGCTACTTTCTCTAGGTCTCTTGAAGTTTCAACTGATTTTACAACATACCTGCTACATGGAGATTTATATTTTTTATATATCGATATACAGAGGCTTCAAATTATGGGAACTATAGTCCTTCTACCTCGTGCCTCACCTTGCAAAGATCATGCATCTTTTCCTTCTTCATTGCAGTGGTGGCTGCAAACATTGTTTTCTACTTTGGATACAAGTCTTCATTTTGCATTATGTTCTTGAAATGTTGGATGTAGAATTGGAGCTTTCACTAATATATTTCCTAGTAACTTCATGTGTATAAGTTGCCTAAGGAACTGCATGTCTTAATGTTTGCATTCGGTTCTCTTAGTCTGTGTATAAATTGCCTCAGGAACATCATGTCCTAGCTTTCACTTATTGATTTTGGACATCATTCTGGATCAGAAGTTCTGTTTCTGTAATTTAATCATGTCTCTATTTTTTTTAGTCCCTCC
>JAJOOF010008325.1:0-15463 GCA_029582545.1 Solanum lignicaule | reverse complement strand
TTATCTTATTAACGACTTGATTGTTATGTTGTTGCTACATTCATGTTGGATCCTCAAAAAATTAAATATTTTTTGGAGGATTTGACACATAACCATGATATTGTATGAAAAATGTTGATTTCTTGAATGATTCTTGAGTTCTATGTGAAAAATGTTGATTTCTTGAATGATTCTTAAGCGCTAGCTATCGTCGATGTAAAAAATATACACACAAGCAAGTTATGTTGCTTGAACTCTTCAAAATTGTTGCCACAATCGTGTTGGATTCTCCAAAAAAGGATTATTTTTGAAGGATTCGAGCAACATAGCCTGATTGTATAAATATTTTTACACCAACAATACATAGAACTTAAAGACTCATTCTCGAACACATGCGTTGCACGTGTATTCTATGTTAATTAGTATAAATTTCTTTAAAAAGAAAAAAAAAAGAAAAAATCGAGTTGATGCAAGAATTTCAAAAGAAGACCTAGCAAAATAAGTCACATAATTAATATAAAACAAAATTTGAAGATTGAAGATGCAAGCAATGAACAACAAAGAGCAAAAGAGAACAAAAATTATTATAAGCAAAACTGAGGTCTACACAACTTAAAGGAAAGTTAATTGAAGAAACTAATATGAAAAAGAATATACCTTCATCCAGAGAGTGTTGTGCATACACCAAATTTTGAACATTTTAAAGAACAAAGCATTAAAATAAATTGACAATAGACCAAAGGCTAAAGCTATTGGTTTCATAGAATGTAAAAGGATATGAAATGTTTTTTAACATATGGAAGCTAAAAAGAAGTAGAAAACAAAAGAAATTTGTAATGTCATAACTAAAGAATTAAAGTACAACTCTTGGAATTCAAATTATGTTATTATGTAATTAAAATAGTATTATTTAATTGGACATTTAATCATTTTAATTAAGTGGAAGGGTAAAACGGTAATCCAACTTTGAGGTTAGGATAAGTGGAAGGGCAAAATGGTAATCCAACTTTGAGGTTAAGAGCTTTCCACTTTTAGTAATATATGATTAGTAATATATGATTTTAGTAGCATCCAACCAACAACAACATAAGACAATCCATCTTCATCATGTGTCAATGTCATTTTTCAGTTGCAATATGATCTTCCTTATTAGCTTAAAGAAATTTTAGAGTAATGGTAAAATTATAAAATTATCTTTGTGTGATAACATAGATATTATAGGTTTGAATCGTGGAATCAATAACTTGTACTTGCATCAAGATGTATAGATGACCTATATCACTTTCATTGGGGGTGTAGTTCTTTCTTAGACCCTACGTGAATGCAGAATGTTTTGTGCATCAAACTAATCTTTTTATGATTTTTCTTATTAGCAAGCCAAGAGGTCAGTCACACTAGTGTGAGCTCATATCAAAGTTGGCTGCCTACATCACATTTAGTTGGGGTACAAATTTGTATTAATTTGCATAAACATATAATACTTTGTGCATCAAATTTTTCTTATTAGCAAGGCAAGATATCACCTTCTATTATTATTAGTGAGTATCGAATACTGAATAATTAAATATCTGGCATATTGATTTATTTTTTAAAAAAAGGAAAAGACTTTTAAAATTTTGTAATTTAATTGACTAAAGAATTCATTAAAATTGATTCTTTCCTTAAATATTTTGTGAAGGAATTCTAAATCAAATATGGCAAGTCCCATTATATACGCAAACCGCCGCAACCACGCAAAGAAAAACGCAGTCGGTTTCACCTTTTAAGCCACTCCACGATGTCGTTTTATAACCCAATCCAAACATATAAATATAAATAATTACATAAATAATTCGCAATAATTCATAGAGTTTTCTTGTGAATTTAAACATAAATCATTAAGTTTCGTGTACGATTCAGAAATCAGAAAAAAACCCCAATTTGTTCTCTGTTGAATTCTGGTAAAATTTTTGTTTATAATAATGATTCTTGATTTTGATGTGTAGAAAAGTTCATATTTGTTTTCTTGCATTTTTGAGTAAATTTAGAGATACCCTTTTGCTTGAATTGCGTTTATAAGTATATATTTATGTGATTCTGATGTTCTTTAGATGTTTGAAATTTGCAGCAAGAGATAAAAGTTTGAGTCTTGCAATGGCTAAGAGTTCTTTCAAGGTTGAACATCCTTTGGGTATGTTCTCTTTTAAATTTTCTTTGTTGAACATGATTTGATTATGTTTAAATTGAAATATTGGTAGACAGAGATGATAAAGTAGAGGGTCTTTTGGAAATCGCCTCTCTACCTTCACGAGGTAGTGGTAAGGTCTGCCCCCTGACCCCATTAGTGGGATTTCACCGGGTATGTTGTTGTTGTAAAGTAGATGTGTGCAGACTTAGTGTGTGTGGATAGTGTGTGTGGATTATATGTGTATGCATATAGTGAGGATAATTATTGAGTGCTGATCAATCAATTTATTTGTATAATAATACTAGTTTCCTATATAAAATTGTAGTGCTTGGTTGAAGAATAGTTGTGCTATAGCATCCAATAGTGTCTATGTAGGTCTGCCATTTGTAGACATACATGTGTGTGTTATTGTCACGACCTAAGTACAAGGAATGTATTGTCCGCTTAGGGCCTAGACTGACAAGGATTTGTCTTTCAAGAAGGGCCATATCGAGCCATAAAAGCACTTACCGTGTGAACTTGAGCTATGTCGTATAAATCTCTTCACTTTCCTCTTACATTTTGATGTGGGATTCGTCTAAGATGTCATATGCACCTCATCTTCAGAAGTTCTCATTAGCTTGCCTTCTGTCAAGGGAATCAAATACACCCTAAGCAGTCCTAGCTGAGGTTTTCCCCTCTCATACCATGTTTGTCACGATCCAAATCCATGGCACATATTGTTTGCTTTGGACCTAGGCCCAAACGGATCTCTCTTTCAGGTTTTTCACATTGGGCCCTAATTGTGCATGTACTATGTGAAGTTGAGCTATACTTCATAAAGCTCTTCACTTTCCTCTCCCATTCTGACGTGGAATTTGCCTAAAGTGTCATGTGCATCTCATCTTCGGCCAGTCCTGCTTGACCCATCCTCCGTAGGTGGCATCACAGTTAGTTTGCTTGCACACGCTGTTGGTGCAGCTATACCCACCATCCAAATGCTACATCAGCTTATGTTGGTAGGTGCCAGGATGTGGGTAGTTTAGTGATGTTTATGCTTTGTAGCCTCCTTGTTACATTGTATATATTTGAATATTTCTAGATGGCTCTTTGAGGGCAAGTTAATTGACTAAAGCTAAATATTTGGTAAAGCAACAACTAGATATCATTGAAGTTTTGGTCTATATCCTATCATGGTCTGATGGTATATATATGTTCTGTTCTTAGTCTTCTTGAATCTAGGAATATATCTGGTGTATGAATTCATTACTAAAGTATCAGGGCATAATTGCAGATTTTAGCTAAAACGCAGCTTATTCATATAGACAACACCAACTAGTTGAGATAAGTGTGTCGTTTAGAAAATTTCTAATTTGCCTTAGAAGGCAATATTTAGTATGGGAATGAATTGAGTGGAATAGCTGACCCCAACTGATTTTGCGGTTGATATTTAGTTGATTGTTTGATATTCTGATTTGGGATTGCCGACTAGTATAGGAAGTGATGGTTTTTTATGCTTTTCTTTCCATATAGCTTCTAGATATCAGATGTGTTACATGTTCTTCTGATGGTCTTTTCTTTTTCTTTTGAGCATATCCTTATTTACTTGAGCTGATAACTTCCTGGTTTCTCCCTTCCTAAGAAAAGTCAGGGAATGAGACAAAAAGGATGTATGTAATTTTGCTGATGTTTTCAATGTTTGTCCTTTTTAAATAGAGAGGAGACAGGCAGAATCTTCTCGCATCAGGGAGAAGTATCCTGACAGAATTCCGGTATGATATATGTTGTTAAAAAGGTCTTACTCTTCATTGATACTTCAGTACCCTTATTTCTCATGGCTATGTTTCCCATTCAGGTGATTGTTGAGAGAGCAGAAAAGAGTGATATCTCCGACATTGATAAGAAGAAGTAAGTTGCTTCTATGCCTTTCCATGATAATGGCTGTTATGAATCAAGGCTCAGTTTTGATACATTAATAACACCAATTTTCTGTTCTAGTCCAACTGTAAATTGGTTTTGGTATGCAATTTGCTTGTTTAGTTTGTGTTTTCTTTTGTGGTAATATTTTACTTCTGGGTACATGAGTATAGCTATGTGTATCTTTCTTTCATAATGTAGGTTTATTTTTTTTAACAATAATTACTAAATTCTGGCTCATCAAGTTTGTCATAGTTTATTCAAGATTAGGAGAGTCTCTTTCGTATCCCCTCCTCACGCAGGCTGACGAGTTTTGTTGTTTGCCGTGGATGTGGATATTAACATGGTTAGTTGGGGGATATCGATAGATCTTGTGAATGCTGGTCGTAGTAACAAAAGTTTGGCAGAATTTGTCTCCAGAAGTGATTATAAAATCAGAGTATTTAATAGTGTATGATATTTTAATGTTGTTTGTCATGGTTGCCTCTACAAGGTAGAGGTAAGGTCTGCGACATACACTTGGGGGTTAACACTGGGTATGTTTACGTTGTTGCTTTTCATGGTTGATTTTAGATTATGAGTTTATTTTTTGTAGTACTGATTTGACTGAGGTTGTTGCCACGAAAGATGATGTTATAATTCATATTCTCTGTTAAATTCAAATTTAACATATGGTCAGTACAGTAATTTCTAGTGTGGAGGCCACTTTTCGTTGATTTAGGTGTTTTGGTTTCATTACCATGGAGATCGGGCGTTGGTGCTAAAATAACTAATAAGTAGTTCTATCGGTATATATGTGTGGGGAACAAACAGTCTAGGTACCTCAGGTGTTTCTTCCTTTTGCAATTAAACACAGGCTGATGCTTGAGTTTCATGCTACTTGTTACGCAATAAACTTCAATATGTTATAACAGAATTCGTCTCATATTACTTGATTGTTGCCGATTGTTAATTCCTATATATAAGTAGATCCGACAGGACCATTATTTACTTATCTTACGTTGTGACATAGGTACCTCGTCCCAGCTGACTTGACTGTTGGCCAATTTGTTTACGTGGTCCGAAAGAGGATCAATCTCAGTGCTGAAAAGGCCATATTTGTCTTTGTCAAAAACATTCTGCCTCCAACTGGTAAGTGAAGTAGATTATAACATAAGGTCTCCATACTTTTCCAAGACATTTGTCTTTGACATATCTTCCTTCCTTCTTGTTGCAGCTGCTCTGATGTCTGCAATTTACGAGGAAAACAAGGATGAAGACGGATTCCTTTATATGACATATAGTGGTGAAAATACATTTGGTTTCCTCGAGCTTGGGAATTAATATTTCAAGTTAATTATTTGTATTGTAAATATTCTACCACTTTGATTTGTTCATGGATGGTTTAACTGTGAGATGACTCTTGTTTTTTGTTAAAGAAATGCTCATAAAATGTACAGATGACAAGTCTTTGCACTCTTATCCATTATCTCTTTTAACTCATAAAATTATAATCCTTCTGTCCATTTATTAGCTCAATTTGTTTCAATCCAATGACTCACATTTTATTTATTAATAATAAGCTTCCCTAACAAGGAATGTCAACAAAGCGTTTGTAGTCCAACGGTTAGGATAATTGCCTTCCAAGCAATAGACCCGGGTTCGACTCCCGGCAGACGCATTTTTTTTTCTTTTGGAATTCTTTTATCTTTTTCATGGTGTATTTGGATCGGATAATGTTTTCGGATCTTCGATTGGTAGGAAGCACAAAATATAAGTATGAAATTAACTTATTTCTCTAAAATGATATTTTTTAGGAAAAATATTTCTTCCTACCAAACACACCATTAAGTTTTGAACTGAACTAATTTTAAACGAGGAAAGATTATAGAGAATCATTATAACTAGAATTATTCAAACACAAGGGGAAAAGTACACGGATACTCGGTTTTGATGGAGTCATTTAGTTTGGGCCCATTATGTAAAAACAAATTCATACGTTATGTGTATCTATTTCATGATAACTTTAGATATACAATGTCGTCAGTGGGACTGAAGTTAACATTACGATAGCCAAAGTGCAGCAAAAATAACTTTAGTCCAATTATTTTTAGCTGAGTTCAAGAAAAATAGGACTAAAAATAAAATGATGTTACAAAAACAAACTCCCTGATCAAATTTCTTATTTTGAGACTTCTATAGAAATATACGAAATAAAATTTATATTTATAAATTATAATAATTCAAAATACATCAAATTTATTTCAAAACGTTACAACTCAAAATTTTAATAATATTGCATAAACCATGCATAGAAAATTGATACGACAAAATATAAGATATTTAACCATTCTTATTATATAGAGTAATATTTTAATTCCCTATCAACAGCTTTCTTCAAGAAACTATTTTCTTCAAGTACCATTTGAATTGGCAAGAACCCTAAACCATTAGCCATAGCCATCATCATCTCCTTCATCTCTTGTTTAAATTCTTCCAAATCCACCGTCCCGTTCGAGTCGCGATCGAACTGAACGAAAATTGAACTATAAACTCGAGAAACCTCGTTTGGATCAGTTTTCACGTCAATACCAAAATGTGTATCGAACACCCTCAACCCCTGCAACCAGTGGTGAAATCAAGAATTTTGTTAAAAATAATATTGAAAATTTAGTTAGACATTTTGAATATCAAAAACTTAAATGTTATTGTAATTTGACACGTGGGGTCTCCGTCTCTAGAAGATGATGTGTACACCGACCTTATTATTCCTACCTACCTTTTAAAAGTTTTGTAATAAAAAATAATCTTTGAAAAAATTAAAAAAATATATACTCTATAAAAAGTAATCTTTAAAAAAAAAAATCTAGCTGACTACTCTTTAATCTATATGGCTCTAGTCCGCCCTTACCTGCAACTCTTTCAACATTTCTGAATAAGAAAGTATGCCATCATGATCTTTATCGAGATTGTTGAATCGCTCAACGATGAATTCGCTGAACGCTTCTTCGTCTTCCACGAAGCTAAGGATTGTGGCACCATCAAGAACCTCTACACTCATTTTGTGGTGTTAATTTATAGCTATTGAAACACAATTAATGAATATAAATAATGTGTAGCTGAAATTCTATTTATACTATATGCTTTTTGTCAAGTATTGGAAGACTACCAAATTTGAGTTGCGAGTTTTGTCAAGTACTTGTTATTGTAGGAGTCAACAAGACTAATAAAAGTGTGTGCATTTTGAATTCTTGCACACAGATTAATGACATAGTCGGTTGGTTGGTTGTACGAGTGTATATGGATCGAGTTGGTTTGAATTTTTTAAATATTGAATTAAATTATTTATATTGAATTTTAAAATCTATTAATCAAACCAAAAAAATTATAGTTGGGATTTTCAACTTCAAATTTTTCAATTTTCTCGGATTTTTCGGAGGGTTTATCAATAAAGAGCCAATTTTGTTGAAAACGTGAGATCTCGAAAAAATGAAAAATTTTAAATAGAACAAGCTAGTGAATTTCAAATATTGAATGGTCAAAACGAAACAAAAAAAAAGTCATTTTGGGACTAAGAAAACTCAAAAGCACCATATGTTGTTTTAGACACTAGTATTGCAAAGCCACCAGATTATTGGTAAGCATGTAGACCGCGATGGACTATTTAATATTTGAAATTTACTTGTTTATTTTATTTAATGTTTTTTATTTTTGTAAATTTTAATTCGAGATCTCACGTTTTAAAAAAAATTCCAAGTTGTATAAGTAGATACAAGATTAATATATGTAGTATTGCTAATCAAGTTTCAAATCACAATTAAATTGTCTTAATCTATCTGTTCAATATTTTTAATAATTAATAATATTCATTATGTAAAGAGTTTTCGTGTTGGCTTGTTGATTTCACTACAATTTTGATTATGTATGATATCTTTTATTATTAATTTATTGGTCCTGATACAAATTTGGTATCTGAAAGAGAACTTCTTTTGGGATTAAGATTTAGGACTTAGAATTGCTAATTACTTATTTCATAAATATAATTTTATGTTAATTTTTAAAACTTTTGTCTTTAGACTTTGCAATGTAAATATATGAGATTACGCAGATTTGAAAATTTATTCGTATTAAATATAACTATAATGAAGTGATAAAACAAAGCCTATGTAAAATTTCTTAAGTTTTATGGATTTAATTTGTGCTATGTTTATGTTTTAGATAATTGTTATTGAGGTGAATTCGAGGTGTGTGGGATCACACAAGAATGTAGAGATGTTTAGAATCAGAGTTGTTCATCGGACATATCAGACAAATAATTACACTTAATCATTCAACTTATTGGATATCGATTTTTAAAATGTATTAATCAACTAGTCAACCAATAATATACCGATTGATTTAATATCGAATTAGCAATTATTGGACAGTTATCGAGTGATGTATCGACTAAATTATAGAACCAACTTACATCTATTCTTTTTCTTTAATTAAAATCACAACAAGAAAATACATATCATTGCTTTAATTAACTTATGTCTCTTTTTTCATTAAATATAGGAAAAACTATATAAATGGGCCACAAAACTCAAAATAATTTGAGGAACTTTCGTATATAGCCACTCAAAAATAGTCTAATTAAACTTCATAGCTATAGTTTGCTAATTACGATTTGTAGCTACATTTATAGGGAGGAGAGAGGCGAGCGAGAGAGGGCAGAGAGTGGGAGAGAGGTGAATTGTATATGCATATCGGTTAGATAATTGTATATTATACATATGTATTTGTATATTTTGGCGAGAGAGATTGAGAGAGGGAGGAGAGAGGGAGGAGAGAGGTGAGCGAAACTGGGAGAGGGAGGAGAGATGCGAGCCAGAGAGGATACTAATTTGTATAATTTGCATCTCGTTTGTATAATGCGCGTGTTTTTGTATAATTGAGTAATATAAAGTCTCGAATTGTACAAATATAATAAAGCTAGAAATAACGAATTAATACAAACATAAACATATGAACTTTAAACAATTATACAAAATATATTATACAAATTACATTATATAAATTATATTATACAAAATTCAAAAACTACACGTCTATACAAACTTTAAAAAGTTATACACAAAAAGATTGAATGTGTATGATGACAAAACTGAAAAATCAAAGAAAATCATCGTCATATACAAATACAAACCATCGTATACAAATACAAATCAAACAAAGAATTGTTAGTTGCGAATTATACAAATGTGGCAAATTATACATATACAAACGTGATTAATTATACAAACTCGAAGTCAGCCTACGTAATTAATGGTTAATGTTAGTCGCGAGTGGTAATTATAACAAACTATAGCTATGATGAGTAATTAAGTAGTATAAGTTTGCTTAACCGCGTAAGTTTCCCAAATAATTATATGTTCATACCCCAATCCAAAGTAATTCAAGAAATACTCATTCTCTCAATAAAAAATACAGCCCATACCTCCCATTTATTAAGGTTGATAATTTTCGCTTAACTGATACTAAATCAGTATCATATACTGGATTGATATTATTAAAACTGATAATTTTCCTTAATTGATACTATATATATACACACACACACAAGTAAAATTGGTAATTTAAGTAAAATCGAGTTATTTTTGTTGATTTTAGATTTTCCATCCAATTGAGGGGTATAGGTGACAAGTTTATAAACGGCTAAAATAAAAACAATTTTATTTTAATAGTAAAGGTAAAATCAACTAATAAATGAAAACTAAATAGGTATTTTTAACTATTTTTCCTAATTTAAACATAAACACAAAAATAGGGGCAAAATTGTAATGACCCCTATTATTACGCAAACAACCTCTTTGTCTTCTTGTTCCCTTCAGTTTCGCTAACAAAGAAATCAATGATTTACAAATAAAAGACCATCCAATAACATTACGCCACGTCAGACATCCATTAAATTCCAAAAACACGTCCACGTTCAATGAATCTGTATTGTCGTCTTCTTCAGGTGACATTTTTCTCTCCAATAAATCAAAGAAAAAAAAAAGCAAAATTTTACAAATTCAACAAAAACCCAGAAAGCGAATCTTTTGTTTTTGTTTGAAAAAAGTATTTGCAATTGAAGATTTGTTGTTTGAGATTTGAGAAAATGGCTTTGGCTTTCAGTTCTTCAAGTGTAATTCATGGTTCTCTTTCTACTTCATCTTCTTATGAACAACAACAACCTAAAGGTTACCCATTGCTCTTTTTCTCTCCATTTTCCAGTTTTTGCATTTAATTCTGTAAATGTGGTAGGGAATTTTCTCATCTGGGTTTTTTTTTTTCTTTCTTTGGCTTTGGTTCTCAAACTTTCAATTTTCTCTCTTAAACTGTAAATGTAATAAAGATCAGAGAAGTTTAACATCTGGGTTTGTTTTCTTTTTGTTTGGGTTCTTAAAGTTTCAATTTTTACACTTAGAAGTGTTAATGTGATGAAGATCAGAGAATTTTAACATCTGGGTTTGTTATTTCTTTGTTTTTTTTTTGTTTGAGTTCTTAAAGTTTCAATTTTTACACTTAAAAGTGTTAATATGATAAAGATAAAAGGGAATTTATCATCTGGGTTTCGTTTTTTGGTCTAATTTGCTGTTTTTTTTAACAGTTTCACAAATGGGTATCACTCAGCCAATGGATCGGTCTCGAATTCCATTGAAAGCAGTGAATTTTACTCAGAGGAGTTTGGCTATGAAGCCATTAGTTCCATTAGCAGCAACTATTGTTGCTCCTGGTGAGTTAATTGGATTTTTAGTAATTTGTGTGATTTACTGCTAATTTTTGTAATGGAAATGATTTTTTATTTTTGTAATTTTTTGTGGGGTTTAGAGGTGGAAGAGAAAGCAGAGACAGATGATTATGAGAAATTGGCAAAGGAGCTAACAAATGCTTCTCCTTTGAAGATTATGGATAAAGCCCTTGAGAAATTTGGAAATGAAATTGCCATTGCTTTCAGGTATACTTCGTTTTTTGGATTAGGGGTGTGTCCCTTTCCCGAACCCTGCTAATGCGGGATGCATTGTGCACCGGATTACCTATTGGTGTTGATTTTTCTTATGCTGAAGATGCTTGTACTATTTTGTATCCAAATTGATTTAGCCTCTACTGGTAGTAAATAGTTTTGCGTCTTGTCTCTCCTGCTAGTAATACTCGTATGTCTCATTCGTACTATTGCTTATGTCTCCATAAATGTTGTGTTTTTGCTTTTTTTGAGCTGATGGTCTATCAGAAACAATCTCTCTATGGTAGGGATAAGGTTTGTGTATACTCTAGCCTCCCTAGACCCCACTTGTGGGACTATACTGTTGTTGTTCTTTGGCCAAAGTATTGTCAAATAGAATACGTATAAATATGTAAAACAACTTTAATTTGGGAAACTAATGTAAAAGAGAAGCAGTAGCTACTTATAATTGGAAATGAGGAATGAGAAAAGCCTAAGGAAGAATGAGTGAGTAGTAGAAGTTTAGCATTGAAACCGAAAATAACAATTTGGGAACTCCAAATTTCAAGATTTTGGTGAAGAAAAATGGTCTGGTTCTGAATAGCTAATCAATAATTTCTTAGTTGCTATAAAATTTGTATGTTTCGAGGCTCTTTTATTGATGAATTACATTGGTTCAGGAATATCTCCGACTGTAATGCATGCATGCTTGAAGAGAATGAAATTTAAGCATTGTAGCGTGAAAAAATTTGATCATGTTTTTTTAGTTTATAAAAACTGGTTCGTGTTCTGTTTCATAGGAACTACTCAAGGCGGGGTATCCTATCTCCTAAATGTGTATGAACATTGCCAACTAGTTTCATTAATATGTTTCTCACTGAAGATAACTTATGTTGCATTGTAATTTGTTAATTTTACCAAATCAATCATCAGTTAATGCTTTGTGTGATGCAAATGCGATGAGGATTTTAGAGGGTCATCGTGCTATTTCGTGTTTTGGTCATGTTGAGTATTATCCTGATACATCTGCTGTTTTACTTGTTTATCAGAAATGTTGGTTTCCTTTTAGATGTCTCTCTCAAATGAATTTCCAGATTGGTTATCTCGCTTTGGTACATCTCCTAAATGATATCCTTATTTTGCAGTGGTGCTGAAGATGTTGCTTTGTTAGAGTATGCTCGTTTAACTGGTCGTCCATTTAGAGTATTCAGCCTTGATACTGGGAGGTTGAATCCGGAAACCTACCAATTATTTGATGCAGTGGAGAAGCACTATGGGATTCGTATTGAATATACGTTCCCTGATGCTGTTGAAGTTCAGGCTTTAGTGAGGAACAAGGGCCTCTACTCTTTCTATGAAGATGGCCACCAAGAATGCTGCCGCATAAGGAAAGTTAGGCCCTTGAGGAGAGCCCTCAAAGGTTTACGTGCCTGGATCACAGGGCAACGTAAAGATCAGTCCCCTGGTACTCGATCTGAAATTCCCATTGTTCAGGTAGACCCTTCGTTCGAGGGTTTAGATGGTGGGGTAGGCAGCTTGGTGAAGTGGAATCCTGTTGCCAATGTGGATGGCAATGATATTTGGAATTTCTTGCGAGCCATGAATGTTCCAGTGAATTCATTGCATTCACAAGGTTATGTTTCCATCGGATGTGAACCTTGCACACGAGCTGTCCTACCTGGCCAACATGAGCGAGAAGGAAGGTGGTGGTGGGAGGATTCCAAGGCCAAGGAGTGTGGCTTACATAAGGCCAACATCAAGGACGAAAGCATGAACGGTAATGGAAATGGCGCTGTCCATGCAAATGGTAGTGCTGCTGTTGCTGATATTTTCGACACCAACGACATTGTAAGCTTGAGTAGGCCTGGAATCGAGAACCTATTGAAGTTGGAAAATCGTAGAGAGCCTTGGATTGTTGTTCTTTATGCACCTTGGTGCCAGTTTTGCCAGGTAATTAATCTTCTCATCAACAACTTTTTCTTTCTCCACCGAGGCATATCCAAGATTTGGATGTGACTAGTTCAACCTTTAAGGTTCTTAGCACCGAGCATAACATACTTTTGACATTATTGTTTAGAATTTAAAGAGCCATGTTTCGAAAATACTGGATTCAGTTGAGCCATTGAATATAGGCTGCTGCATATTCACCTCTACTTCTCCAGCCGGATGGTATTAGGGGATCATCTTAATGATCTTTTTTTCTGATTTTGTACAGGCAATGGAAGGATCCTACGTTGAATTGGCAGAGAAGTTGGCGAGGTCAGGTGTGAAAGTAGCAAAATTCAGGGGAGATGGTGAGCAGAAAGCATTTGCACAAAAAGAATTGCAGCTTGGTAGCTTCCCTACAATACTCTTCTTCCCTAGACATACTTCACAGCCCATTAAGTACCCGTCGGAGAAGAGGGATGTATACTCCTTGCTAGCTTTTGTGAATGCCCTCAGGTGAAAGACATATAATGTGTTTACATATCTTGATGAGAAGCTATTCCGCAATACAAAAGTTGCGTGCAAGCTGGCTTGGACACAACAGGGTTATCAAGAAAAAAATGAACTTGTGGGTTGTATGGACTTGTACTGTCCTCTTAGTCCTCTCCATTTTTTTTTTCCTTTTTAACTTTACTTTTTATATATCCATCTTTGGTGAGAGCTTGATTTCTAGGGACTCAATTTTTTGAAATCAATATAAAGAGCTTGATTATTTTGGTTGCTCATTGTATTGTGCTCACTTTTCCTTAAGTAGATAATATTGACTGCAAATTGTCAAATCAATGAAACCCATGAGTTGTTTTTCTGGATATTTGTTGGCTAGGCTACCTCGTTATGACTTCACTCTAGACACTGCCCCTACCTTTCGACATTACCTCCTTGAAAATGGGAAAAAATACTGTTGAACTATTGGAAATTGAGCACTTGTATCCTTGGTTATCTTTTGATATCAAAATTACATGCACAAGCTAGCACGGACACAATTGATATTCTTCTAGTGAGGATGGACAAGTGTGGTCCTATTTTTAGACGGCAAGGGTACTTTTCATACATAACAGAGGACAATATGCTCGTTTCTAATAATTTAAGGATATTTTGACCTTTCTCTATTTATTTTAATCTTTATTAATGACCCAAAAAAAGGAAATTAGAGAAGAAGAATTGAACATCAAATAAAAATAGTTATTAATTTTTGTAAAATAGAATTAGTTGATCATGAAGTTGAGATTATTCTTTGAAATTAAGGACTTGTAGTAGGAATTATATAGTTGATAACATGCAATGCATGATCAAGAACTTAACAGCTTCCTAACTTTCAACATAATTACAATTCTTAACATCTATATATAATTTCAAATCCCAAAACAAAATTCTCACACACTCCAAAAATACAAATAACAAAACACTAATTTTTGTCTTAATTCAACTCATAAAAAATGGCAACAAAGTTTATTTTCCTCCTCCTTATTGCTAGTACACTTGTTGTTGTATCCACAAATGCTAGAAGCATTAAATTTGTGGCAAAATCAAGTGATGAAATCTATCCATATTATCCACTCCCTAGACCATTTGGTTTAAGTTTTGGTACTAATTTTGGAAATGGCAATGCTAATGATGAAAGTGTGTTAATTGGTAGTGGAAAAGTCGAAGTAAATGATGGAGCACTTGGACGTCATTAGTGTTAATTACAAACTCTTTTACCTAATGATGGAGTTGGAATTTTTATTAAGAAGTTGTAAAAATAAATCAAGAGAATTTAATAATATTATTTTTTGCTGAAGGGATTCATTATGATACAAATTATGATACTAGTAAAATGTAATGTGTGAATCGAACAACTTCTAATTATGTGTATGTCTATTATGATTTTCATGTTAAACATAAAAAAAAACATTTCTATGCATTATATTACTCATCACAATTTGTCACAATGAATAGTTGAATACTAGAAATTCGCTAATTTTCGACATTTAAGATGGAATGAGAAATTTCGACCTTTTATTTGATGTTTGAGTTAGAATCTTGAAAATATATTTTTTAATGAGCTCTACACTGTGTGAATCTGAATTAGTTGGTCACTTGTAAGTATTAAATACTGGATGGTTAAAACAAACAAAAAGTATTTACGTAAAACATGTATAGTAGTGCTCCGCCACCTTTAAATCCAGAATCCACCTCTACATTATATATTTTAAGAAATTTCAATCATTTTAACAAAAAAATTAACTTGATAACATAATTTTATCAAACACACAAACAACTCATTACCAATTTCAACCACTTCTAGCCGAACACTTTGATAATTAATACTATTAATTATTAGCTATTTTTAATCTGCTAATCCAATCAGGCTCTTAAAATTAACCTTTTCATATGAATTTTCTCAAATAAATAAATAAATATATTGCTATATATGAAAACCAGCCTACAATTACTTATAGTCAAAATAATAAAAAAGAAGAAAACATATCCCAACTAATACAACTATT
>JAJOOF010008324.1:0-13957 GCA_029582545.1 Solanum lignicaule | reverse complement strand
TTCAATAATCATTAAAATTTTGGGATGTAAATTCTCCAGCATTATGAAGACGAATTTTCTTAATTATATAATCGTCAAATTGTGCTCTCAACTTTATTATTTGAGGAAAAAATCTTGCAAACTCCACATTGCGAGTTGATAATAAGTATACATGCCCATTTCGTAGATGTATCTATTAAAATTATATAATATTTAAATGGTCCATATGATAGGTGAATGGGCCCACATAAATCACCATGTATATGTTCTAGAAATGTTGGGATTTCAATTCTCACTTTGATTACTGATGGTCTAGTAATCAATTTGTTTTAAGAACATGCAACACAACCGAATTCTTTAAATTGAAGAATCTTTTGATTCTTCGAAGAGTGTCCATATAAACTCTCAATTTTTTGTGCGTCATACAAGAATAGTGATTGGCCCAACCCGTCATGCCAAATAATAAAATCATTTGAGTTAGTAAACATTTGTTTTACTATGGGGTGTGTTTCAACCATGCAAATACTTGTGTAGTATGAGCTGAATGAAAGAACATGTAACTTTTCAAGTATAAACTTCTTACCCGACATCATTGTAGTAATATAAAGCTATTCATTTTTTTCATCATTTGTTATCTCAATATGATAGTTGTCACGCTCCATTTTTTTCAAAACGGGTTATGCAATGAAGTAACAACTCTTTACCCGTTTGGTTTGAATACAAGTTATGTTGGGATAAGTTATATTGGTATAAATTATGTTGGGATTAGTTATCATGTGATGAGTTATCCTGGCATTATTTCTTATTGATTGTTTGGTCTATTGTAATGAAAATAATATCCATTGCATACTTCCTAAAAATAAGTTATTTAATTTAAATTTAGCTTTTTGTGTATATTTTTTTGGTCGAGTTTTAGCTATTCATTCTTAAAAACAAAACTTCTACCTTATTTAGCTTAATTATTTTTAGGGATAAGGGTCTGAAAAATACCCCAACTTTGGTCGGATTTGTTGTTGCGATACTAAACTTTCATGAGGACCTATTACCTCCCTAGACTATTTAATACTGTATTTTTTACCTCCTGAACTATTTAATAGTGTATTTTAAAGGTATATATGTGCCCACGTGGACACATTACTATTTATAATTTTGCATTATTTTTTATGTCCACGTGAACAAATATATATATTTAAAATACGGTATTAAATAGTCTAGGGAGGTAATAGGTCCTCATGATAGTTTAGTATCGCAACAGCAAATTCGATCAAAGTTGGGATATTTTTCAGACCCTTATCCCTTATTTTTATGTATGAATTCTCATGAATTTTCTTTATGTTTAACTATGTGTCAATTTTGGAGGTGCCAATACTCCATGCTAAAGAAAACATATAATATAATCACAAAACTCTTTTAAATATCACATTTACTATAGAACTGTGTATAAAAAATGAAGCATCTTGGCTCAAAATTTAGTAGCGAATGATGAGAAATGTAGTAGAGTTCGGCCTCAAAAAATGACAACCAGTACAACACTAGTTTGCATCCATACGCAATAGTAAATTTGTTTAAAATGTAGCCATAAATTTACTCGAAACGCCTAAAAAGTGGAGCAGTTATTCAACCTCAAATTTTCTCCAACACAACAGTCATTTGGATTCGAATGCAACATATAATACGCCCAACACGTATGTGGTCTCAAATCTTCTAAAGTTATCGTAGATATGTTGATGATGTTAGGTATAAATTGCACATCCATGGAAATTCCTAATGTTAATTAGGCTTTAATTAGGGGACATTGCACTAGAATTAGTAGCTTGAAATTACAAAACATGAACCTTATCAGCTGCTAGCAAATGGGAGCTTGGATGGAGCTGGAGCCTATGTTGCTCGGACTTGCCAAAACTATTGCCGCACCTGTGTTGTGTCAGATACTCTAAAAATGCACTACTTTTGAAGGATCTGACACAAACCTCTTGATACTTTTGAAGAGTCATAGCAACATAGGCTAAAACTACATATCAGAGAGCAACACAGTTAAAAATCATTCCAAATACTAGTAGTAGTAAGGAATTCCTACTATAGGATGTACAACAATGGATCATATTAACGGATAATTTCATCAGTTTGACTTCCCGAAAATAGAAGTAATTATAAAAGGAATTTATTAGCTCATAATTAAATGAAACTATATGAAAGTTAAATTCTTAAAATTTGATGAGTCAAAGTACTTATAGTAAAAACGTGACTCTCTTGTAATTATTAACTGCTTTTAAGGACAAATCTGAACACAATGGCATATTTTAGAGCAGAAAGTTTCTTAGAAAACCAATTAGTATTATCTTGTTAATAAAGAAAGAGGAGAGAATCCTAGATGAAATCAAAGACTAAATCGTAGATTGAGCAATAATTACTTGTTTGAAAAAGTGAAGTTGATACGCAAATTAAAACATAAATAAAAGATATATGAACTAGTACTTAACACATGAACCTTACTATTTTCAACCATTTCCTTCACCTTGTTTCTACTAGTTAGTTCTCTATGTGAACTTGTAGCCTCGAATTTGAATTTACTTGCAACAGATTCAGATCAGCAAACATGAGTGTACATGGCTGCTGAAGTTAACTGATTCATCCAGATAAGATGCAATGATACTGAATCTAAGTAAATGCATGTTACCAAGTGAACATTCTTCTAAGGCGCGTCCTTTCTAAAGTAATGGGGCAATCGTTACTCGACAACTTGACGCTGACAGGTGCAACTGCTAAATCAAACACTCCACTTTTGCTAAACCAACAGTGAATATCGGTGTTTCATCAGGCCACAAGCTCTGTGATTTTATCTGGTGTGATGTTTCAAGATAAATGGCATGGCTGCAGGACTTGATATTTCTAAACTTCCAAAAGCTGTCGAGTCGGACCTAAAATAGAATAAAATAATTAAATGATAACTCTTAATGGGTTAATGATTAAATCAATAAAGAAAATAAGTAAATCTTCTAACCCAAGAAGATTCGCACAACAAGGAAATTACTACCTTAGCTAAGTTATGAGAAACATCATTAAGATATCTACGACAACAACCATGACCACACCTATTTGGCCAAAGAGCATCAGTAATGTCAATTCCGTCTATAAGCTCTAGCTGAGCCATTGTACTAGTAGTGTTTGACAACATGCAACCAATATCAATATAATATCTTTTACAGTATTCTCCTCTCTTGAGAACGAAACTCTATTCTACATTAAATGACAAAATGCAGCAGCAATCAGACCAAATTTTCTCAAATATACAACTCAATTTTAGCCTCAAAGAATTATATGAAATACAACAAATATTTGACCTTTAAGTTGTGACATTTTCCAGCCTTAAAATGCAGCATATTTTGGCTAAAAACTGCAGCCGAATAATCATCAGAACTACCTCGTAAGTTAGTTTGAAGCTTCACTAGATGTACATTGTCCATGGACCTGATTTTGATGCAACAATTATAGGTGGCTCTAGACCTCCTTTCAACTGATGCAGATAAATAGAGGCATCAGCAGGATGTACTTCTATTTGGAGAACCCTCTAATTGTGCAAGTGCTCTAAAAAAATATCTTTGATCAGTAGAAATTCTCTAATAATTAATTCCACTCGTGAAGTAGGAAAACTACTACAGGTAGCCCGACTAATTAGATTTCTGCTCGGAAAGTCTCACTTTTGAAAATAAAGTGCTTCTCATAAAAAACGATTTCATAGCATAGTTTGTATAAATCCAGTTATGAGAGAAGACATGACAAGTTCAATATTAAGCTAGACTAAGGGATATAAGTTACATATTTGTCCCAAATGGGTATGTGCATCACAGTGTCTTCATAGACTCGTACAACATTAAAATTCCCTCTTCGAAACCTCAAGAAATTACTTGTTCACCAATTACAGTAAATCACCATAGCTAACACACAACTAGTGATTGAAGCCAAACCGTTCTTCCTTTTTTCAGCTGGCATATCCATACTAGCTCATCTAGCTAAGGAAAAATGGGCCTGGAATAACAAAAACTTGCATATCCATTCTAGGCCAGAAACTTGACCAAAATTCAAGCAATCCCTACAGCAAACCAACAAAAACTACAACTAAAACAACAACTAAAATGAGAGTAAAATTTCAGTAAATATTTATCACGCTCCGAGTCTACACCCTAGACGTGGCTGGTACTCGATGTCACACCCCGCTATTTGAAAGATCTAGAATTAGAAAGAACCATTTTTGTAGCTAATGAAAATCTGAAAATTGGCAAGTTATGTTAAGTATGAGTTTTTAGTCAACTTCAAACGACCATAACTCTCAGTACAGGATGAGTTAGGTGTGCCATAAGATATCAAATGAAAGCTCTTTGAATTATCTTACCAACACCACCAAGTTTGCTAATTTTTCAGCTCGTATGAGGGAGATATGCCCATTTGAAGTCGGGTTGTTCGAATAAGGAAAGTCACTCGGATCTTAGAGGGGTATTTTGGTCTTTTCCTTATCCAATTAAGTTATTTTGTTTTTAGTAATTAATTAGGGGTCTAAATTGAATTGGTTCTGTTTACGCACTCAAATTTCACACGAGGGTTTTTAGAGAAAGAACTCAAGAGAAGAAAGGAGGAGAAAAGGTCAAGATTCATCAAGTTCTTGTGATTTGGTTGCGGATAACGCCAAGGATTCGATCCTAAGAGGTATGTGAGTTCACATAGCATTGGGTTCATTCAGCCACGTGTCAATCATGCTAATTTTGGCATATTTTCGTCCTAAAAAGTTGAAGATTTGATGTTCTTGAATTGTGTTCTTGAAATTAGCTTTTGTTCTTGAGTTAAGATGAGATTGATGAGTTCTTGAGGAAATCATGTCGATTTTAGAGTTGTATTTGATTAGATTCTTGTGTACATGTATTGAGTAACCGAATCTAAAGAGAAATTGAGAAAAAGAATCGAATCTAGACAAATTAAGGTCAGAAAATGAGAAGAAAAATTCGTCGAAATGTTCTGGGAGGGGTTGGGGCGACGCTCCCCCGATGCGCCAGAAAGTCTAGGGTTCTGGGGTGATGCTCCCCCGATGCGCCAGAAGTTCTAGGGTGGCGCGCCAGTAATGCACTTGAAATAGGTCTCTGAACTTTAGGAGTTGGCGCCTCGCGCCAGCACTATGCTAGGGTCGCCTGCCCCCCACCCATTTTTCGTCGTTTAGCCCGCTTGAGTCCTTCTAAAGTGTACTAACACTTCCTATCAATTCTAACTACTCTAAATGACTTCTAAACATCTAGAAATCATCCGTAAACATGAACCTTGAATACATAAATTAAAATTCAAGGAAAGTTAAGAGCCAAGTCTAGAGAGTTCTTAGAGTCTTTTCAAAAGTCTTTTACAAATGTTTTTAAACTTGTTTTAAGACTTGAGCATTGAGTTTAGTCAGAGTAAGAGTGAAGTTCATTTTCTTGAAAAGATTATATGGGAACTAAGTATTCCCAAAGAGTAAATGTTTTCACATTTAAACAAGAGAGGAAACACTGAGTTCCAAGAGAGCTTTTGAGCTAGTTTTGAGTAATAATCTCAAACCACAGAGAAAGAGTTATGTTCTTAAACAAATGAGATTAGTATATTTTAGGAGTAGTATTGAGCACCTATATGGAGATGAGTTCATAATAACTCAAGTCTCCATAAACCATGTAGCCAACGTGGATAGAAAAAATCATACGTTTTAGATGATTCCTTAATGCTTTTAAGCATAGCTTAGTGGATCCACTTAGTTGAGGCGTTCTATATCCCGACAAGTTATAGGACAGTTCTAACGGCTGATGATTCTATAATCCGAACTCAATTATAGCTTTATTTTAATAGATTTAGTGTCCTCAAATACATATTTTATGCCAATAACTGATGTAAATCCTTAATTTCAAGTATTTGTATTGAGGAACAAAGCATGGACACTAATGAGCAAAAAGGAACAAGGCAACTGAAAGAACGAAGAAAAGAAGGCATGATGATCTCCTAACTCATTGGATGAGTCGTCGAATAGCTATGATCTCGCCTAAAGTTCCAGTATGTCAAGCCCTGAAGGAGAAAATCAAGTCGGCGATAGAAAATAATAGTCGGCGTGTCGCCGAATAGGTCCGCTATGCAGTGCTAGATCGCCCAAAGTTACATAACTTAAAGATGCTGAAGGCCAAAGCGAAAAGGCGATGGAATTGACCAAAGGGCAAATCGCCGAGTGGATCGGCGATCCCGACTTACTATGCCGAATAGTCCTTCGCACTATATTTTGGCGACTATAAATACATTTTTGAATATTTTGTTTGGTATCTAATTTTTATTATCAATCAGTTTTCAAGTTTAGAGTTTAGAACTGAGAGTTTGGAGACAATATTTTCCTTAGCTTTGAAGATTTGGAGTTTTCCATTTTCGAGAAATTGGAAGTGGGTCTTTGAGATTCTTCAACCTTGACCTTTGTAAAGATGAAATTAATCTTACCCAGTTGATGGAAACACAATTTGGTAACGATTTTTATCTTTTTATAATATCTAGCTAAAACTCCAATTCTTGGGGTGTGAATATGTGATTATGGGTTGATTTAGCTGCTGGGTATTGCTAATTGATAGTTTAAATGTTGTTTAAAAGTAATTTCAATCAGTAATTGTGGTTTAATTTAAAGGGTTGTATTTGCAATGCAACTCTACCTTCATGTTTTTGGCTTGCGAGAGAGAGAGAGGTTTTAAAACTAAGATTACTAATTTGATGGTCTGTGGGTATTGGATTGTCATGGGTTCAGCTTGAGAGAGTGAATCCTAAACTTTTTTCCACACATTCAACTCGAGAGAGTGAATGGACTAAAGCGTAGGTTATTCTTAATTGCTGCATATTGGTGTTCAAGAGAAACCAATTCGATTCGGGGTAAATTGTTCGAGACAAAGTTTATCCCTACTAAAATCTAGCTTATACACTGATTTACAGCTATTAACTATCAGTTGCAATCACCCATTTGTCTACCTTAGCCTATAATCCAATCACATACCAAGAACCCGTCTCTTTACTTGTTAATTTGTGTTATTTGTTGTAGTTGATAATTACAATCAAACCCCCTCCCCCCATATTTGACACTTATGTCACCCTTTAATTTGAACTATGTTTTTATTCGTAAGTGTTTTTACTTATGTTTGACTTGAACATATTTGTACTTGGCTCTTGAATCTTAAGCATGTACCACTCCTTGTGGGATTCAACCCCAACTCACTTAGTTGGGTTATATTACTGACTAACGATCGTTGACACTTAGAATTGAAAGAAGTGTCCTGATACGTGAAATCAAAATGGCGCCACTGCCGGGGAGTGGTGTTGTTTAAGATTCTTTAGTTAAGTTGAATTTTGTTTTTGTTAGTTATAGTTGAATCTACTTACTTTCAATTTTGGTTTTGTGTTGATTGTTTAGAGCAACATAAAGGAGCATGACTTGTAGCAATGGTAACCAAATGGACCTCTCTCCTTTGAGAATGATAATTCTTAGGGATAACATCCTAAGTTTCAGGCAAATAGAGGTGAGTTAATCCATGAGTTGTGGCTGAGATTTAAATCATTATTACTGCAATGCCCAGCGCATGGAATCTCAGATAACATGCTATTGGACTACTTCTATAGAGGTCTCGGTCCAGAAAACAGAGGAGTGGCTCACTAAATGTCTCCGGGGGGTCTCTCATGACTATCATATGCAATAGAAGCCCAACTCCTTGATCACATGGCCAAGACCAACAAGGTGACTGAGAAGGACCAGATGTTGGCTGCAGTGTTAACTCAGGTGGATCTAGTGGCCAAAAAGATCTTGTAATTAGAAGCATCGGACAAAAAGAAAGACCGGTACATTCCCCCTCACGAGCGTATAAAGCCCAAGGTGTACGATGGTGGACAAATAGAAGAGATACTCTCTCTCATTCTTCACAAAGTCTAAAAGCACGACAAAGTGTTATATGAGATAAAAGAGAATGTCTCATTGTTGAATGAGATGACTACTTCCCATTCCATATCTGTTCAACTGCTGGAGGCCCAAATGGGTCTGTGTTGTCTCGTCTCTACCCCACAAATAAAAATTGAGTGAGAAAGTTGTGCCATGACATTAACTAAGTCACTTCTTGGGAGGCAACCCAAGTGTTTATCACTTTATTTTTGTTTTAGAAATAATGGTGTGTTGATTGTGCAGGTTGAAGTGTAGAAAGTGTTAGAAAGGTAGAGATTGGCGAGCTAAAAGTCTAGTTGGCGCATCGCCGAAGAGGTCGGCGAGCCCGATCTAGACCGTTGTTGGACTCAAGATAATTTTAAATTGGAGTCTGTAAAACTCAGCGAGCCTATGCAATAGAAGCCCAACTCCTTGATCACATGGCCAAGACCAACAAGGTGACTGAGAAGGACCAGATCTTGGCCGCAGAGTTAACTCAGGTGTATCTAGTGGCCAGAAAGATCTTGGAATTAGAAGCATTGGACAAAAAGAAATACCGGTACATTCCCTCTCACGAGCGTATAAAGCCCAAGGTGTACGAGGGATTGACAAATAGAAGAGATACTCTCTCTCATTCTTCACAAAGTCTAAAAGCACGACAAAGTGTTGAATGAAATAAAAGAGAATGTCTCATTCCTGAATGAGATGAGTACTTCCCATTCCATATATGTTCAACTGCTGGAGGCCCAAATGGGTCATGTGTTGTCTGGTCTCTACCCCACAAATAAAAATTGAGTGGGAAAATTATGCCACAACATTAACTAAGGCACTTCTTGGGAGGCAACCCAAGTGTTTATCACTTTATTTTTGTTTTAGATATAATGGTGTGTTGATTGTGCAGGTTGAAGTGTAGAAAGTGTTAGAAAGGTAGAGATTGGCTAGCTAAAAGTCTAGTCGGCGCATCGTCGAAAAGGTCAGCGAGCCTGACCTAGACCGTCGTTGGACTCAAGATAATTTTAAATTGGAGTCTGTAAAACTCGGCGAGCCCAAGATAAAATTGGTGAATAGCCGACCAGGTCGGCGATCACGATCTAGTCCGCCGTTTGGACCCCCACATTAACTGCAGGTCCTGTAAAACTCGTCGAGGTAAGTGCCTACTCGGCGAGAAAAACTAATGTCGCCGAATGGGCGAGAACTGGATAGTTTTGAAAGGCCAAAGGTTTGAACTTCCAACTCTTTCACTTTCCCTCACTTTCGAACTTCCCAAAAATCTCACCCGCAAAGTATTTTCTATATTTCTTGCATTTTTGTCATACTTGAGTCGTTGATTGTGTGTTCGGAGTGGATTTCTTTGCCGCCTAGCATTTCAACTTGTTTAATCGGCATCTAAGGTTGGTTTTCCAAACCTCGAATCCTATTTCTAGCGATTTGTACTCTTATGTAATTAATTTTGTCTTAGTGATGTGTGTTGGGCCTCTCTGATCATAATTGTATATGTGTGTGCCTGTGTTAATTGGAATATTTTGCCTGTAATGTCTATAATGTTGAATTCCCAAATTTTTGTGCCTTAAAATTGATTAAAAATTGTGGGGTTGTGCTTACATGTTGTTGGGTTTAGTCAGGTGAATTCTTTGTAGCCCGCATTTGTGCCAAATGATGTATTTTTCCCAATGATGGAGTGGTTGACGTCATTCTTAAGAGCAAAAGTTGTCAAATGGCCAAATTTGGCCAAACTGGGAGAAGTCTGAGTATCCCGGGGTTATGCGAGTAATGGATCTTAGTTTAATTTGATAAGTGCATATTTTGATTTTGTTTTCGGGTGCTGCGGGGTTGAATTTGGGAAGTTGGGTTGAAAGTAGGCACGTTGGGTCATTTGGTGAGCTGGGTCGAGTTCGCCGAACCACTCGGCGGCTGGCCAAAGTTCCCCATCTCACCTTTAATTTCATGCTAAATGTGAAATTTGGTTCTGTAACTTTCGGCGAGAACCCTGATGTCGCCGAAGGCACTCAGTGACTCCCCCAATGGGTTTCTTGATCGCCTTTTGTTTGTTTCCCTGACCCTTAATTGTACTATAACTTTCGGCGGGCATATCCTTGCTCGCCGAATGTTGTCGGCGATTCTCCGAAAGGCCTCCCCATCGCCGACTTGCCAAAATTTCCTGAGATTGTTGAGCCAATCCTTTCGGCGATCTTAATCTAGCTCGCCAAAGAGATTCGGTGACTCGCCGACCTGTTCGGTGAGTCTGTCTGCACCTACTTTTCTGTTCTTCTGCGTGAGTTGTTTCTAACTCTTTTCTGATGTTTTTCAGATATGGCAAGGAAAAATCTTGACATGCCGCCCCGAAAAAGAGCACGGAGCAGTACTATAAATGAAGAAGGAGCTAATCCTCCCAAGAAGGGAAGGCAACAGCCTCCAACAGGAGGTCAGAGCAAAGGTAAGAGGCCCACATCTGAGAAAGTGTCTGCTGATTCCTGGGCTGCATTATCTGAGCCTGAAGATGATCATCCCTTACAGTGTCGATGGGCTGAGATCCGTGCTAGATCTCACTCTGACTCAGCTAGAATCCCTCCGGTTTCCACCCCAGCAGATTCAGTTCCAACTCTGGTACCTCATATGGTTCTTGTACCACCAGTCGTCCCTCCTCTCAGGCTTCTCAACAAGTTAAAAGGTGATGGATTGTGAACTATTCTCGGGGAGAAGTTGTTGTCCACAGAAGGCCTAGAGGGAAGATACTCCAATGTGAGGGAAATACTACACTGACACAGATTTCAGTCTTTAACCAGGCCCCGAGGCCCCTACATTCCTTCATGGGTCCGGAAATTCTATACAGCGTATGGTGGCTTGGTTTCGAAGAGCAAGAAGAAGGCCAGCGAGTTCAGACCGGTTAAGTCGGTCATGGTTCGAGGTGTGGAAGTTAGATGCTGCAGCAATATCATAAACGCTACCCTTGAGAGAGCCACAGGGTTCGAGCACGATTATGAGGGCTTGGCAATAGCTCAGTCCCTGGATGACTTGAAGAGTTGGCTATCCCTCCTTCTCTCTGATGTCACCTCGAGGTGGATAAAGGCGGGAGTCCAGATCGAGAAGAAGAATTTCAATGTAGCTGCCCAGTATTGGTTTGGATTCATTAGCAGCTCCATCATGCCTTCACAGAACGAATCCATCCGAAATGCGAAGACAACTTGTTTAGGGTTTATCTTAGCGAAGAGGCGGCTCAACTTGGGATTTATCATTGAGCAAGAGATGACTAAGAGAGCCAAGCAAAGGTAGACTTCTCTACCTTTCCCGGTCCTGATCACTAAGTTGTGCAGGTGTGCTGGAGTACCCCGGGATGATGCGAGAGATACTGAGGTTACCCCTTCATCCTCCACTGACATCCGGCACATTGAGGTCGAGTACACTCGAGAAGAGGCTAACAGGAGGAGGGCAGCTCTGGTGGATATATCCCCGGAGGTAGATATTGATTTGATACCTGCAGAGGCATCTTTACCTACTCCAACCTCCGAGCCTTTAGGTAAATCTGCCCCTTCTTCTTGTTCACAGGCTTCAGTGCCTCTATCTCTACCCAGCCCACCAGGATCACTCAGGCTATGATCCTGAAGATGAGGCACCTAGCCCATTCAGCTGATGTGAGGGCGACCCGACTTGAGAGATCCATCCCATGGATGATTAAGAGTGCCATCCTTGCTGCAATGACCCCGCTCCAGACGTCCATTGACACTCTCACTCCGAGAGTTGAGGCTTGCGAGAGCAGATATGGAGAGACCTCCGAGGTTACGGATTTAAAATATGGAGTTGCAGACCTGAGGAAGGATGTCGTAGACTATCTAAAGTTTACTGACTTCACTTTACTACTGGAGGTTGCGGATAATGTGGACTCCCCTGAGACTTCAGAGATTCCTCCGGCTGCCACCGGAGAGGTACATAGGGGTGGCGCAGCAGATGATGAGTCGGAGGCAGAGACCGACGAGGAGCAGATTGATGTGCGTGATGCTGAGGTTTATGATGATCTAGCTGACCTCGAGGATGCCTTGTTTGAGACTGCGCGCCAGACAACTTTGAGAGACACCACCATCGGTGGTTCCAATGGAGCTGGTCCTTCTAAGCTGACTCTGGGCACTGATGCCCTGACAAATGGAGCGACTGTTTAGACAGGATCCCTCTTTACCTCCATCTCTGTCTTATTTTTATTGACTTGTGGATATTATTTTGCTTGCATTTAAGGACAAATGGTTTTTATTTGTGGTGGGGTGAGGCCCACCTTTTGTGACTATTGTTATGTCTATATATTTGGGTTTTTGAGCAATAAATTTTGTTAGTACTATTTTTTGTGGATGATTGAGCTTGTGGCTCCTTGTGTTAATTGTAAATGATTTTTGGACCCTTCTGAAAAATTTTGTGCCACCTCTTGTTTGTGTTTGAATGTGGTTGTTCTCTTGCAAATTTGAGTATCGGTCTTGATAAATACCGAGGACTTGAATAGTGCTCATAATCGAACAAAAATGAATGTGCGGCTACGATGAGGCCAAATAAAGTTTCATAGACAATATGTGACCTTTTTGCATCTTGTTGTGACTAACCAATTATCGAATTGAGTCTCTTGTGATGAACATTGCACACTAGCGAAAGTGTGGAGTCTTGTTTGACATTAGTGTCAATGCCTTGTGTGATGAGCTTACCGTGAACCATGTGTGATGACACCTAGAATTTGCCCCGTTGGTTCGGTTGACTAAGTGATGCAATCTCTTGAAATGATCTTAGGCTACTTTGAAGAGTGTGAAACAAATTGACATTATACCTCTTTTTGTGGCCTACCGTGTGAGTGTGTGAACCTCGCTTGAGCACCCTTTGAGCCTTAACCTTTTCTTGGAAGGAATTTGATGAAATTGTGACATTTCTTTGTCCATTACCCATAATCCTCATGATGTGTGGTTTGTTTGAATAGCCAACTTAGGCCAAAAGCCTAAGTTGGGGGTGTGGTGAAAAGAGAAGGTAAGTCAAGAAGTGCAAAGAAGTCTCCTTTGACCCATGGTTTTGAGAAAGATGGAACCCCTCCATACAAAAAAAAAAGAGAAAAAGAAGAAAAGAATGAAAAAAGAAAAAGAATGAAAAAGTTGTGGAATAAAGTTGTGAAAATGCAAAAAGAAATGGGGTGTCCAACAATCCATGGAAGATGAATAATGGAGTGACTTGGCAGCACGAATGAGACTGATAAAGAAAAGGAAAGAAAGTGTTGTTCACACCACATTTCATGAGGATAGAAGTCACTGAGCCTAAATGACCATACCTTTACACTCAGCCCCGTTACAAACCTTGAAAAGACCTTTTTGATCTTGAGTGAGCTTAAACAAGTGTTGATTGGAAAATACGGGCAAACCTATAAGTGAAGTCATGCTTTATGTTCATATTTGTGAGTGTGAGTGTTGCATTTGATTCTGGAGCTTTGAATTGCTGAACCATTGTGTGTGAATATGGAATCATTCTTTGTGTGAGGGCATTTGAGTACCTTTGTTGAGCTTGAACTTGCATTTGAAGCAAGTATTGTGAACTTGAGAATCTTTGATAATGGTGAGTTAGCACTTGAATCTTTGAATACACAATTGATCCTTGAATGAGTAAGTTAAGTCTTTTTGTGTGCATTCCTGATTGAGTCTTGTGTAGCACTGTTTGAACTGTTGAACTTGAGTTTTACTTGAGGACAAGCAAAAGTTTAAGTTGGGGGTGATAATGAGTCCACGATTCTGACTCATTTAGGGATTTATTTTTGTCACGACCCGGGAGCACCCCCTAGTCGTAACCGGCGTACTCGACCTCGAAGAGGTCTAATACAAGCCTCTTAGCATTCATTCATCGCATAGACACTAAAACCATAAGGAATTTAAAACTTTCTTTACCAAGAAAACATTTCATAATTAAAAAATAATAATAGCAAGCGGAAGACTTTCTAGACTTTATACATGATGTCTCAAAACCATCTAATACTTTAGAGTACAAAATTTGGGACCAATCCCGTACACAACTTAAACAATACTAAAAAGA
>JAJOOF010008323.1:0-19421 GCA_029582545.1 Solanum lignicaule | reverse complement strand
GGACGACATCTCTTAGTCCGTCGCTTTTTTGGAGCGACGCTGTCCGTCGCTTTTTCTTCCGTCATTTTTTAGCAGTTTTTTAGTAGTGTAATGAGTAATTTCTGAACAAGAAACATTAATGATACCACAACAATATACATATACTCTTATAATATCATTGACTAATGAGTAATTTATGAACAAGAAACCTTAATGATACCACAACAATATACATATACTCTTATATTATCATTGACTAATGAGTATTTCTGAACAAGAAACTTTAATGATATCAATAATATATATACACACACACACACACACACCGATTTAGCATCAGTTAATCAAAATTATCAACCTTAATAATATCAATACAGTATATGATATAAATTTAGTATCAGTTAAGCGAAAATTATTAGTCTTAATTAAGGGTGTATGTGCTGTAATTATTTATGAGAGAATGAGTATTTCTTGAATTACTTTGGATTTAGGTATGTACATAATTGAGAAAATTACAGAAATCCTATCTTTTAGTTTACTTATTACCATTATCCCCTATAAGTTTTACAAATCTCCAAAATCCCTCATTTTCGCGCATTAGATTAGTGTATCAGCACTTGTATTATTGTATCTCGCGCATCAGATTAATGTATCAACGCTTATATTATTGTATCTCGCACATCAGATTAGTGTATCAGCGCTTATATTATTGTATCTCGCGCATCAGATTAATGTATTAGCGCTTATATTATTGTATCAGTTTGAGGGATTTCTATAATTATAAACTTTTAAAGGATAAATTGTAATTTTGCCTTAAAAGTATGTGATTTCTCTAATTTGCCCTAATTATTTTGGGTTTATGGTCCATTTAATCTTAATCTTATTATAATTTTTTAAATCTAAATTCTAACCTGAAAATACTAGCATAAATATCTACGAAGCAACATACATATATAGAATTCTAATCAAGTCTAAAACTGTAACTAAATTATCTCAATAATACTTATTAAGTACAACTCATCATCTTTGGGCAAGAGTCGTCAAAAATTATCTAATGCTTTTAATTGTTAGAAATCCCTTTTATATAGGATTTTTTTCATATTGAATCATTGATTTAAATACAGTTCTAATCAGTGGCGTACGCATAATTTTTTCTAACCAGTGTCATCATTAAAGGGATAAAATGACTCAAAGAAAAAAATCAATGAAAGTTTTGTTTTAGGCCTCCAAAAATTTGAGGCCTCTTTTAATTAGATAATATTTTAAAATTTTAAATTATATCATTCACATCTTCATATTATTAAATAAAGTTTGACTCATTAACTTATTCTTCCAAGTCAATTGAAGCTTGAGTCGTTAAAATTGGCTTTGAACATTTGTAATCTTTTTTAGAATAATACCTCTCCATTAAAAATTTAGACTAATATGATGTGATCTTCACAATTAGTAATTGAGGATCAAATAATAGAGGATAGCGGACACTTTTAATCAATTTAATGAATTCTAAATTATTTCATTGTAACAAGTAGATAGTAAAAAATAAAATTATTATTATGAACAAATAAAAATAAAAATTCAAGCACATAATAAAAAAATAGAATAGCAAAAAAATACTAACCTGATGTGGAGATTCGAGATGACGAATAATAATGATTGATGAACAAGAACAGAAAGAAAATTGAACAAACTCACAAGTCAGAAATATACTAATACAAGGATTTAAGGAGTCAACACTATTTTTATTTAACTATATTTCTAATTGATAAATGAGATTTTGAGTTTTATATTAATTCTAAAAATAAAAAAAAGTTGTTAGATTTTGAATGAGTTAGAGTGGGTGTGTAGGTTTTTAATGAAGGGATTTTGAATTTAAAACAAAAAATTAATAATTTTAAGAAAAGAAAAAATTTAAACGTGAATAAAACAAATAGAAAACGTGAATAAAACAGAGAAAAAAAAAACATCCCCCTGGGAATCAAACACGTTACATTGCGCACAGAATGTGGCGCGTCTGCCATCTGAGCTAGGTGCATTCTGTTATAAGGGGTGTCCTTTCAATTCCTTTACCCTTTAATTTTTTTTATATAAGTATATTCGGTAAAAAAAATTTGACGAAGTCGTGTCACGTGACACACCTTAAATATGCCTAAATCTGCCTCTGATTCTAATTACATATTATATCTCTCAGGATTCGTTTGATGTGAGATATAAAGTATAATAATTTTGAAATAAAACACAAAATTATTTTATTTTATACTAATAATTAAGTGGCTTGAGCTTGGGAATACATTATGTTTCCAACCACTTTGTTATGGCCTATATATTGATGTTATTACTTCTAAAATAAGTATGATGATATATAGATAGATATAGATGAACATATTACTAAATGGTGTACCTTCAAAGGTCTTGTGACTATGAAATCTTGTTAATATGTATAAGCATTACCCTTATGATTTTTTTGGAAGATGGCATATAGGAAAAATCACTAAACAATATATTCTTCGGAAGAAATGTTAGATAGAAAGTTATTTTCTAATGTTCTAACATGCGTTTATAACGATACAATATCTTCAAACTGATTGTTGCTTTCCTTAAAAAAAAAAATTGGGAAAATTTGAGAATCCTCCCGTCGCAAGCACTTTGGATATTTTGTTTTCAGTTTACAAAGAAGGAGAGATTTTAATAAAATAATAATTAATTAATAGAGCGGGATTTTTAGAAAGGGTAAATCGATCCAGATATTTTATATTTTCATTAGTAATAAATATAATAAAGCAGTTGTTACAAAAAAGGTAAATTAAGGGAGGTGGTTGTAATATTGCAAATATATATGAGGGTTGAGGCGAGGTCCGTGAAACAAAACAAAACGTGAGGGTAGGTCAGTGAAATAAAGCAAAATGTAAGGGAATGTCTCTGAAATTTTTCCAATTCTTTTTTAATAGAATAAGGGTATTTAAGTAGCAAATGTTATAAAACTAAAGCAAAACTAGACAATAAATATATAAGATGAGAACATTCGAAATATAGAGACAATAGAGATGAGAGATTTTCTTATTATTCCAAGTCTTCAAGTGTTCACCAAATCTTCAAGTGTATCCAATATGAACTCTAATGCCTCTATTTATAGTATTACATAAAGTCATACAAAAGGTTAGTCAAAAACATGACATTAACCACAAAAGTTATGGAAACATTAACCATGTAGGTTATGGAGGAATGAATATCAAGGGGGAAAGTTATGGAGGTGTGGGAGTTACTATACATTATGTTGTAATTACACCTTGAAGTTATAGACATCCAAATAAATAAATTTACAATACTCCCCCTTGGATGTCCGATAAAATGCCTCATTAAAACCTTACTAGGAAAAATTCCGTGAAAAAAATTCTAGTGAAGGAAAAAGAGTACATATATCTTGTAATTATACCTTGAAGTTAAAATAAATATATTTACACCAATATATTAATTTTTAAGTTAATAACTTCTTTTTTAATTAGGATAAAGGTATTTAAGTAATTTAAATTTCAAGTTAGGGACATTAAATTTTTAATATGGAGCTCATAAAGGATATAAAATCTTTCAATATTTAGAAAATATTTTGGTCAACCAACATTGATATTATGCTTTTATATATATATATATATATATCAGTCTAATCTTTCTATAATATCAAACCAAATTAAGAATGGTTGGATTTTTTTTCAAGCCTACACAGGAAACCATCATCTATTTTATCCAACAAAGATCCACAGAGTTCACAAGACTATTAATGAATACAAAGTGTTTGCAAAAAATTTTAAACATATGAAAAATAAATAAACCACACAAACAAAATCTGAAGAAACATGAATATTTTATTGATAAATATATTAACGCGGATACAATTCTGTTGATCCCTTGATTATTCTCTCATAAGGTATTTATCTATAATTCGAGGGCCGTTTGTGGTGTATTTCTCGGCCTAGGATGATTTGGACTTGATCTACATAATTTGAGGACCATTAGTGGCGTATTTCTCAAACTAGGATGATTTTGACTTGATCTACATAATTTGAGGGCCGTTAGTGACGTATTTCTCAAACTATGATGATTTGGACTTGATCTACATAATTTGACGGTCATTAGTGGTGTATTTCACAAACTAAGATGATTTGGACTTGATCTACATAATTCGAGGGCCGTTAGTGGCGTATTTCTCGAATTAAGATGATTTGAATTTGATCTCTTTATGAATATTCCATGAGTTTGTGGAATATTTGAGATATTCGAGATGCCTTTTCAAGGGAATATAGTACCCCTTATATAGACATGAAATAGGGTTTAGGGTTGAGTAGCCTCCAAGAATTCTAATTGGAATTGAACACATCTTATACATCTTATAGAGTCCCAACTCATTGAACACGTCTTGTAGAGTCCTACAAAATTTCAATGTCTACAAATGCCCCCTGCTTCAAGGCTTATCGGAGTGTAGACTTGATGAAACTCAAAGATGAGGCTTGAAGTACCCATTCTTCCACCTCTGCAGCTTCAGATTTTCAGAGTTAATTTAAGAGAGAAGAGATGAACGGCAAAATTTGGTCCCACTAGGCATGCCAATTTGTTTGCAACAAATTTTAAACATATGAAAAATAAATAAACCACACAAATAAAATCTGAAGAAACATGAATATTTTATTGATAAATCAATGCGGATACAATTCTGTAGATCCCTTGATTCTTCTCTCATAAGATATTTATCCATAATTCGAAGGTCGTTTGTGGCGTATTTCTCGACTAAGGATGATTTGGACTTGATCTACATAATTTGAGGGTCGTTAGTGGTGTATTTCTCTAACTAGGATGATTTTGACATAATTTGAAGGTCGTTAGTGGCGTATTTCTCAAACTGTGATGATTTGGACTTGATCTACATAATTTGAGGGCCGTTAGTGACGTATTTCTCAAACTAAGATGATTTGGACCTGATCTACATAATTCGACGGTTGTTAGTGGCGTATTTCTCGAATTAAGATAATTTGTATTTGATCTCTTTATGAATATTCCATGAGTTTGTGGAATATTTGAGATATTCGAGATGCCTTTTCAAGGGAATATAGTACCCTTTATATAGGCATGAACTAGAGTTTAGGGTTAAGTAGCTCTAAGAATTCTAATTGAAATTGAACACACCTTATAGAGTTCTAACTCATTAAACACGTCTTGTAGAGTCCTACAAAATTTCAATGTCTACACAAAGTACTAGTCTACTTTGTTAAATATTCCTTATGTAAATGTAATTAATAATCATAGAGAAAATCTGGATCTTGAGTGAACCTCAAAACCACGCCAAGTTGGAGTTAATTCTTTCTATGGACACCAAACCAAATCTCTAAGTCAGTTTTTTCTTCGATTTGACTTGGTTCGTCGATTCTATTTGACTTAGCGGTTTGACATATATATATATATATATATTTAAACAAATTAAATGTTGGTAGATTCATGTTCCAAAATTTTAATTTTTAAACATAAAAATATAAAATAAAATTAATGAGATGAATGAATCTCCAAATTTATACGCGTAATATCCTGTTCTTACCAAATTTGGAGAGTAGCTTTCCAAAATTTATTGACTTAACTATGGTTACGATTCTTGTCAATGTAATATAACCTTGACCTTTAATAATTAAAAATAGGACACATACTTCTTATCTATAAGTGTACTTAACTAAACTGAGAAAAATATAACCAAGGGGAGCCAAATTCTTCGAAGTGGGCACATTTCTCCTACCAGCATATCCAAAACCTGTAGTATATATAGATATTACTAGTCACATTTTCTTTATTACCATTCTAAAGTTGCTTCAGTGAGTTAATCAATTTGTTCTATTTTTGAGTCTACCTTTAGATTTCTCCAACTACTGAGCGAGACGTGGTGGTACCACTATATGTAAGCTATTAATTTGCTCTCATTTCATTTTTTTTTTGTTCCTGTTTGCAAGGTATTTGTGAAATTATAAAATTAATTACGGTATAGATACCCTTTATATATGTATGTCAAGATCCCATCCATCAACAGTTGGTATATGTGTATCTATATACACACGTGCACCCAATCAACTGCTGATGGAATCTTGACATATATAAGAGAGATATTCATAGATCTCAAAATCTGAAACTTTTTATAAATGTTTATAATTATTTCATGATTTTTTTTATCAATTAAAAAAGGTGATGGTCTTTTTCATTTGTACACGACCTTTGGTTCAGAATATACAATTGGACAACAGCAGAAAAAATTGATTTTGTGGTGAGCCTTTTTTTTTTGGTCAAAATTTTGACCCATTGGGCCAGGTTTATTATATATGTGAAATTAAAAAAATAACCAAATAAAGTTTGTTTGACTAGTCCAAAGGATCAAACCAAGATCCAAAAAGTAAAGGACAAGAAAATGCTAAAATTAGAAGTTGGAAATAAGATATCAGGGGCCCGTTTGGGCCCAAGTTTTATTTGGAAATATTTGGAAAAAACTTGAGAAAAATTTAGCGGTTGGCGATTGGTCATCTCAAAGAAAAACTAATTTTTGGGAACTTGAGAAATATTTGGGAACTTTTAAAAATTCAAAAATTATCTCAAACTTTTATATTTTATAAAAAATTCTCATCATTTATTACTTCCTACTAATATATATCTATAGGAATAGTTTGTTACTACCTCCTTTGAAAATGTTCGAGTTCTAATTTGAATGATAAAATTGAGAAAAAAAGAACAATTTTTTTTTAAATATATTGTAATTATAACCGAACCAAATTAATAGCCATTAATGTATTGCTCTTGCCTATATTATTATTATTTTGTTATTGTTGATTTTTATCAATTATGTTATAAGGTTATTTTGAATGGAACATATTCATTATAAATAGATAATACAAACTTATGTGTATTTTTAATAGTTTTTAGAACTTATAGGTATAAATCATATTTTTTGAAATAGTCAAATATATTTGGAAAAACTTGGGGCCAAACACAGGATGTTAACTTGGGAAAAACATGTCCCAAATATTATTTGACAAAAATACTTGAAAACTTGAGGCCAAACGCTAGCTAGATGTTGTCCGCTCTTCCACGGTGTTGTTTTTGTGATATCATTGAATTTTTAAAAAAACACTTTAATATAAGATGTATATGAGGTCTCTTCAAAAATCGTATGATAAAACAATAATTTAAGATTCACAAATAAAGAATATTTCAATAAAAATGTATTTTATCTGGTCATAAACTTATTCATTATGAATCTAAATTGCGTAAAGTCAATGAATTGGAATAATCCATGTTTTTAATTTTTTTTTTATGGAATCGATCTAGTTCTCTTTTGTTGGTTTGTTTATAAGTTTCATTGTATTTTTTTAGTGAACATTGAAATAGTGGAGGAAATGGAGTATGATAAGTCGGTGTTGATGAATCATTCTTTGGCTGCTATGAATGAGCTGCTAAAGTTGGCCATGATTGATGAACCTCTCTGGGTCAGAAGCTTGGATGGAAGTGTAGAGACACTAAATGTTGAGGAATATGCCCGATCATTCACCCAATTTAATTGCATGAAATCTAGAGATTTCAGAACGGATGCCACAAGAGCATCTCGTAGAATGATTAATAATGGTCTGACATTAATGGAGATATTGATGGATAAGGTACGTAGGTTCTCCATCCTATATTCAGTGTTTTTCTTCCCATTTTCTTATGTTTCACATATTTCTTTGATTTTTGCTTCACATCTCGTAGTATGTGTTTTTAACTTTCCAAATGTATTTGTTTTTCTACATGTAGAATCTATGGATGGAGATGTTTCCATGCATTATCGGAAAAACATCTACTGTTGATGTGATTTCAACTAGTATAGGTGGAAGCAAGAGTGGTATTCTACAATTGGTATTTCTTTTTTATCATTATTTACTATTTTTCTAAAGTTACGCATCTCATTTATCCTATTATTTCATGCACTAAGAGTTTGAAAGTATTGATTTGCAGATTAACACTGAATTACAAATGATTTCTGATTTGGTTTCTGTTCGAGAAATAACATTTCTTCGCTACTGCCACCAATATGCGAAAGATATTTGGGTTATAGTGGATGTGTCCGTTGACATGATAAATAAAGGTGCACAACAATGTGAAATTAGGAATTGTCGGAGGCTTCCTTCTGGTTGTGTTGTGCAAGATCTGCTTAATGGTTACTCCAAGGTAATTAAACTTAAATTGTCTTTTTCATTTTGCTTCCCATGTAGACCTCCATAATTTCTCTAAATTTAATGATCTATGTTGCTTAATTTGCATTGATTTTCTTCTTATTGATTTAATTTTTTAAAGTAAGGTTTATACACACATCGTAGTGTTTTGCCCTTTTTTGGTGGATATTGTCGGCTCATTCAATATTTAGGGTTTGTAGTATTTCTTCTCTTGACATTTGTTTCTCCTTGGCGTGTTTTGAGAAGGATTCAGTAGGATAATGTTATGACCTCAATCGAGATCAAAAGTCAATTACATAATTTAAACAATCAACACAACAAGTTTTTTGAGGCAATTTTCTGCTAAATGTCGAAAGAGAAATATTGAACTCAAATGAACAAGAAATACTATCTATTAAAAGAAAACAAGCCAATAGTGAACTCAATTAGTGATAGAATCTGCAGAAGAAAAAGATGAGGAGAGAATCAGATTTAGATAGATGAGAAGAGAAAGGAATTTGGGATAGAGAAGAACACAAGGAAGGAATTGGAATTACCAGATTTGAGTTAGCCTTCTCTCTCCTATGTGATGTGTATATATAACCGTCTGTCCATGTGGCACGATCTCGTCCCTTGAGTTTTATTTAAATGAAATAAATCTTGACCCTTCAATCTTTTAATTTCCCTGTTAGTGGTTTTCTTTCCCGAGTTTGAATCTTAATTAACAACAACATTTTATCAGCTAGGATTGAGATTATAACATACCCTCCGTCTTCAAATGATCCTTGTCCTCAAGGATCAAGACTAAAATTAGGGAAGGTGATGCGTAAGTGTTGGTAGTCCTCCCATGTAGCGTCTTCAGGAGGAAGGTTTGACCATTGAACTAACATCTTTACAATAACAACATTGTTCTGCTTAACCATTTGCCTTTGCAGAATGGCAACTGGTTGCATGATGAACTGACCATCAGCTTCACTGTTAGGCAGAGATGATTGAGCCACTACACAATTGCCCACTTTCTTTTTGAGTAATGGGACATGGAAAATAGGGTGGACCTTAGATTCAGGTAGTAATACTAGTTTGTAAGCCACATTACCAATCCTAGCAATAACCAAATAGGGACCATAATATTTAGAGTTGAGCTTAAGGTTCCTCCTTAGTGCTAATGATGTTTGTTTGTATGGCTGCAACTTCAAATATACTAAATTGCCCACTGCAACCTCTCTATCAGTCTTTCTATTATCAGCAAAGAACAACATCCTGGCTTGAGCACGTAGACTATGTATCCTTTTCCAAAAGATAGAAGCAACAGTAGCAGTAGTATATGGGTGTGATAGTGCTATGAAGTGGGCATAGTTAGTAAATTTGTCAACCGCCACTAATATGACATCTTTAGACTTAGACTTGGGAAGACCTTCCACAAAGTCCATACTAATATGCCACCATGCTTGATTTGGAACAAGTAAGCAACAATCCCGGATAAGTTGCATTATCATCCTTATTCTTATGGCATACATTACATTTGGACACATAATCATTTGTTGCTTAGACAAGGCATCAACTACTCTATTTTCTGCACCTTTCTTGTACTGAACCTCATAATCAAGCCCTAATAGCTTGGTTAAACCTTTTTGCTGAATAACTATGGTTACCATTTGTTCCTGTAGATATTTTAAGCTATGATGGTCAGTCTGCACCACGAAGTGCTTGAGCAGAAGATAGTGTCTCCACTTATCCACAACACTTAACAAAGCCATGTACTCCTTCTCATAAATAGACTTTCCTCGATGCTTGGGTGCCAACATCTTACTAAAATAAGCAATTGGTCTTCCCTTCTTTATAAGTACTGCACCAATGCCTCCATGATTGACATCAGTCTCAACGACAAACTCCTGTGAATAGTTAGGCAGTGCGAGCACATATGTGGTGCTCATAGCTGTCTTAAGGGCTTCAAATGCTATTCCTGCCTCTAGATCCCATTTGAAGGCGCATCCTGTTTTAACAAATCAGTGAGGGGCCTATTGATAGTACCATAATTAACAATATATTTCCTGTAGTTGCCAGTAAGACCAGTGAATCCTCCAAGTGCTTTGAGTGTTTTTGGTCTAGGCCACTCGACCATGGCTCTAATTTTGAGAGGATCAGTAGCTACACCTTTCCTGGTAATAACATGCCCCAAGTAGAATAATGCTATGATGTCAATCGAGATCAAAATTCAATTACAGAATTTAAACAATCAGCACAACAAGTTTTTTGGGGCATTTTTAATGCTATATATTGGAAGAAAAATATTGAACTCAAATGAACAAGAAATACTATCTATTAAAAGATAACAGGCGAATAGTGAACTCCATTAGTGATAGAATCTGCAGAAGAAAAAGATGAGGAGAGAATCAAATTTAAATAGATGAGAAGAGAAAGGAATTTGGGAGAGAGAAGAACACGAGGAAGGAATTAGAATTACCAGATTTCAGTTAGCCTTCTCTCTCCTATGTGATGTGTATATATAACCGTCTGTTCATGTGACATGATCTCGTTCCTTGAGCTTCATTTAAATGAAATAAATCTCGGTCCTTCAATTTTTTAATTTCCCTATTAATGGCTTATACTCTTTCCCGAGTTCGAATCTTGACAATAACATTTTTTCAGCTAGGATTGAGATCATAACAATACTTTAAAAGTGGTATCCTAATAATTTGAAGCTTATATTGGTATTTTATGTTTGAAAATGATTCTATAATTCCTGAAATTACACATCATCTAATTTCATAATGCAACACTTTTTGTTAGAATGATTAGTATAACTGACCATTAGAAATGAGATTATCGAGGAGTATTATATTATATATCTTGAATTTACTAATTTATGATCTTTGCATGAAGGTAAGACATTTTTATTTTCATTTCTAATGCATAAGTTACGTTGATCTATATTTATCTCATCTCCACAGCAGATGGTTGATATCCCACACCTTTCTTGGGCTGTATTTTGTGCATAGTTTTCATAAGGTATACTAATTCATTTTGTTGATCATTTTAATTAGTTTATCCGGCTTATACTTTATTTTATTCAAAATAAGAAAAATTAGGCTTCGTCTAGTTTTGATGCAACTATTTAGTAATTGTATAAAATATACCAACATGAGTTGTGGTGCAGTGGTGGGACTGCTCCACCCTTAATCAGATATCTCGGATTCGAGTCAACAGGTAAGGACTCAAATACTGTGCACACTCCCTCCTCCCATATTTATTGTTAAGACCACTAGGGATCTTTTCGGAGGATACATCCCTTGAGATTGAGTCCTTGATTTGATGGTTGAGTTTTCTAAATTGTCTACACCAACTATCATCTTACTTGGATTATTAATTAGGTCAACATATCATGTAAGATCATATTTTTTTATTTAGTGGTCTTGCAAAATTGATGTAATATTTGATTTTCAGATAACTTGGATCGAGCACATGGAATATAATGAAAATGTTGTCCACCATATGTATCGCCCTATGGTCAGGTCTGGTCTTGGTTTTGGCGCACAAAGGTGGATGACTACTTTGCAAAGGCAATCTATATTTTTGGGATTAATGAGGTCATTCAATGACCCCACAGGTAACCATGCATGTCCCATTATATATTGTTCCATTTGTTTACACTTTTGATTACTAACAAGAACTTTGGATTCTGATGAGGTTTTATTTGTGGCAGTTGGTTTAAATGGTGAGAAAAATGTAGAAATGTTGGCTCAACGCATGACTCACAACTTTTGTGCAGGGGTTTGTGGAACCACTCACCAATGGCAAATAATTCAATTAGCAAAGGGTAAAGGTGTTAAAGTGATGAAGAGAAACAATATTAGTGACCTCGGTGAACCTAGTGGTACAGTGTTGAGTGCCACAAAGACCATCTGGTTGCCCGTGAAACATCAACGTTTGTTTGAATTCCTTATAAATGAACAAACGAGGAGTCAATGGGATGTCTTGTCCAGTATTAGTTATTTCATGAAACTAATGGTCTACATTCCCAAGGATCACATTATTGATAATAACATCTCTCTTTTTCATGTTAATGTGAGTGATTAATTATTGTATTTTTTAGAAACATGATAGGATCAATTCTTTTTTACTAATCATTGATTTATAAATAACCTATTATTTTGTTTTGAACTTGTAGGGGCATGACACCAGTACTAATCAAAATAACATGATGATTTTGCAAGATACTTGCACGGACGCAACAGGATCCCTTTTAGTATATGCAACAATGGATTCACTAGCAATGAATGTGGTGAAGAAAAAAGGGGACCCTTCTGGTGTGGCTCTCTTTCCATGTGGAATTGCAATTGTGCCTGATTCTTTTCAAGATTATAATACGGCAAATAACTTCAATAGAATTCTTGGAGAGAATGATAATGGATTCTGTGGTGGATCACTTGTGACCATTGGGTTCCAAATGTTGGTGAAAACCTTTCATTCTAAAAAGCACACTATAGAGTCAGCCAAAAAAGCAAATGGAATCATCTCTGGTATAATTAACGGGATCAAAACTTCTCTCAAGTGCAAGTGATAATCCAAGACGAAATGCATTACTATTCTTTTGAGTCGATGGAGGTAGTTTTAAGAGTTAGCCTGTTTTAGCTATATATGTCTTTTTGTCAAAAGATGAGATACTAGATGAATTTGTGTTCCTTTTTTCATCCTGAACTGAATAATGTTTGTTTACATAGACATTCTCATTTTTGGTGGTTCACTGCTCGTTTGACTTTGTTATACTATGTCATGTCTTGATCTCTAATCAACTTGATAATCGAATGAGTGAAAATTGGCATAGGTCTGACCGTCTGAATCTCAAATTTGGAGGTAAATTCTACCATTTGAGTGTGATAACATATATAGTAAAGTGTCATGGTGCAGTTATGTAAACTGCTCTTGTTATCATTTTCTTAAGTTAATCATGAAATAGGATATTTAGCATTTAATTCTCATCATGTTCTTCCACCAAATCAACCAGCAGGGCATGTTTGTTTTGGCTGAAACTCAAGCTACTCTCTACTTTGTGTAAGTTATGTTTTTGAACTACGTAGTTGTTAGCATTTTTAGCATATACTAGAGAAGCGTGGGTGAAAAAAGATCTTATTAAATTCATGATATGATCCTCTCTTTTAAACATACACTAGGGATCGTAGTGAGCTGTTGTTGCGTCTCTTTGCATGGATGTGTTACCAATGCCTCTAGTTCCTTCCCAGATTGTGGTAGCAATGCAAGTAGTTAGATTATTACACATGTATAAACACATAACACAACTTTATATTTTTGACAAACAATTCCAAGTTTCTCATGACTACATTAAGCTCGTTACAATTAGATATAGGGCTGCTACGGATTGATGTACAGTCATAAAATTTAATTGGAAGTATTGTAGCCTTCTTGGATCAAGTTTAAAGAATTTTAAGATAGAATTAACTTCAGCTGCGATGGCATCACAAATTGAGAAAAGAACTTATCCAATGGAAACAGAGGGAATAAAACTGTAGAAGGCGTCAAGGTAAGCATTAGGTGGCATGGAATAAGCTGTAGCTCCCTAAAGAAGAAGGGGGACAAGGTTTCAGATATTTAAAAGGCGTATCGATCGAATGCCCTTTTTGCCAAACTATGGTGGACTTTCAGAACATCCACCTCCTCACTATATAGCACTTATATGTGGAATAAATACAGCAAAGGAAATTAGAAGTACAAAATTAACAAAGGAAAACGTTGTAAGTTGTAATATTGATAAACTAGCCAATAAATTAGTCAGATGCTTGGGTAGGTTGTCCACGTTGCACCCCCTTGGGGTATGGCTCTTCCTAGATCCTACGTGAGCGCAAGAGGCTTCATGCACCGAGGTGCCTATTATTTAATTTTACCTTTAGTATTTGAAGAATATTCGTTTATGTTGAGATCCATTATTAAAAAAGGTTATGTATAGATAGGTGGTTTCGGATAGCACAACATTTGGCTGGACGAACAGATAATGTATCTAAAGAAAGTTGCCAAAAAAGCAGAAAATTTAGATGGAGTATCTTCTCCTTCCAGAAATTCTAGTTTGGTCTAGTTTGCACACATGGTAGAAGGTTCATTATTCTTAGCAGATACAGATTATTCGATGAGTGGCTTTAGCTAAGATCAATTTAATGATCAGAACTCAGATCTTTCCAAGAATAGTTTTGGTTACAATTTAGAGTTCCTAGATGCTTTCATGCATGATTTATTTATGAGTGAAGGGGCTGACAATGAAATAGTAGATGATGATATGTTTCAAGCACAACACGAGTTTGAAGATCACATGTCTGCTGCAAATAGATTTGACGAATTGTTATCTGGTGAATAAATGGCGATGTGATCAATGTCATATGAGTCATTTATATAATCATCTTTAGGGATAAATTACTTCCTATTGAATTGTTAGTGTAAATAGTTTCCCCTTAAGCATGATACTGCAGTTGTATCTTTATGCAGTAATTTGACAATCGCGGTAAGCACACAACAACCTGGTACTAAGGGATTCATTTTGTGTCTAATTTCAAATCTTTTGAATTAAGAGGCTTCTTTTGGAGTTGGCCACATGGCTAATATAGTAGGTTTCTTTCAATACAATTCCAGAGATAATTTCCACCAGTTTTTATATACACTCGGATACATTGTTATGCACTCGTAATAACGAAAGCAATAGATTCCATAAGGCATAAGCACACAATGTTTCTAATGCAAAGAAATTCTCAATCCACAAACTTCACTATACAACTTTTATAACCAGTGACACAAGTCTAGTATTTTCCACTTCAGAAACATCCAAGGAGTGGTTTCTTTGGAGAACTTCCAGTGGCCCGACATTTTGCTGCCATCTCCTCTGCGGTAAGAAGATCTTCTCCACGTTTAGCTTCAGTTATCGCTCTTTTTTCTTCTGCTGACTTGTGGACTAGAGCAATCTTGTTTTTCAGTTTCTCAATGTACTCGGCCTTCTTTTTCAACAATTGCTCCTGTTCACCCACAAGATGTGTAAGGCTAAAACAACCACAAATATACTTCGGAAGCTAAAATGTTATGAACAAGATGGTACGTAGAGATTGTAATTGATGGTGATTAACAATTACAACCACAAATATGGTTATTAAAGACAAGGATATGGTTTTTGAGGCATCAACACATATGACTTGTATTAACTAATATCAAACAGAACCATCAAATAAATGGAAAGTGAACAACTACACTTGATTAGTCCAACGACATTATTTGTTGAGAATCCTGAAACTTATATTCCGGAAATTTTACTCAAGCATCTAGCATTTCTTTTCACTGAAGAACAGGATATTATTGAACAAAGACAAGCAAAAGGAATATTTGTGGCATTACGAGATCTCTCTGGGACTTATAATAACAAAATCACGGTCACCAGACGATGTAACCATAATAACTCGTTAGATTATAGCATGTAGCAAAATAGAAGAATAACTTCTCACCTCAGTCCTTTTTAGCTCAGCCTCCAAGCTTGCTTTCTTGCTGTTCTCCCATGCAAGAATTTCAGACCGCTTTTTCTGAGCTCTGTCAACGAATTGGGGAAAAAACCGATTCAAATTACCAACTGTACTCAAATTTATGAGTAATAACATTTCCTGAGACACGTACTTATCCTGTAATTTGGCTAAATTTTTTTTTAATCTTTGGTCTCAAATTTGAGTCATTACTGAATATAAAAACTATCATAGCAAAGCCGGTTCATCCGCATAAGGTCGAAATAACGACAGGGGCTTCTCAGATAACAGATTAGGGGAAATTAACAGTGTTTTGCAATAAGATTGCCAAGATCATCTAAACGGAAATTCATACTCCACTAAATCATTTACACATAAATGAATGAATCCAAATGCCATAACTAAGTGAAACAACTGGCATACAGTTGATAATTTCACTTCAAGAAATAACTAATAAAATGGCTTCAAGACAGTAACTATCCACAATCAACAAAAATTGTCTTTTGAGGCATGTCAAATTCAATATTCAATCACTTTGTAGTTCTAACACCTCAACATGTAAATGAAAATGCGCAATTTCATAACATACTTGTTTTCAGCTTTTGATTTCTCACTTTCTTCCCATGCTTTGATTAGCGACAATCTCTTCTCTGTCGTTAACCGAGCAAGAGTTGCATCTGAAGATTATATATGCAAATTAGTTTTCATTGAGCTGTAGAGTGATTGAGAAGAAAAAAAAAGTATAATACAATAAAACAATCGTAAGTACCTCTGTCAATAGATCCCTTTTTCTCAACGGGTACCAACGCTTCTGCCAACGACATAAAATTCACACAAAGACATTAGACAAAGACAAAGACTATACTAAAGTCTAATGTAGTATGGATTATAGTTGCTCTAAGTGAACTCCACTAATACAGATGAGGGAGTAGATCTTTAGAATATTACTTTAACATGGAAACTTTGTAAGTGAAAGAGAGGGAGGAAGGAAAAAAAATTGAGTCATCTGAAATGAATCTATGTTGATCATTTAAATTGCCAATGGATTATCAGAAACACCACAGCTTGATAAAATTAGAGGAGTACCACAACTAAAAAAAGTTTGACAACTAAAGAAAGAGAGGCGGGCACATGTTGTACAAACACAATCAACTTATTTGGTTGAAGTTAGCACAAAAGGTATATGAAAATACATAAAATATGAGTTCAGTAGGGTAATAGGACCCTAGTTAGGTTGATTGTGTTTGTACAACACGAGCCCACCACAAGATAATGAATTAGTGATAATGTGAGCAAGAATTTGAGCAGCTTTAAATTTGATATTCATAACCTCCAAATATTTAATCTAAAACTTTACGATAACTTTTAGTATTCCTTCATTTTTATCTATATAAATTCATCTTTTTTGTTTCATGAAATCCTTACCCAAGGTTAGCATTTTTATTCTATAGTTAAAGTAAATGGTTGGCTATGGGAGAAGGAGTTTATAAGAATTCAGAAAATTCTATACTAATTTTGTATTAATTTTCCCATCTATATTATTATTATTGATCAAAGAGTTAAGAAGGATGTATAGTCTACATTTTTTCTTCTCAGTTTTTTTTTTTTGGGTGTGTGTGTTTTTTCTCAATTAAACTTTTGATTTAGTTTCCTTTGAATGTTTTATTGTCGTAAGTCTATACTCTTATTAATTTGGGCTTAAATTAGCCATTGTGACTTTATTAAAAGTTAACTATAAACCAAAGTTCAAAAGTTACAGTTTGTTGCTTAAAAAGAATTAATTTGAAATACGCCCTTCATTTGGTGTTTTTTTTTTTGTCATATTATTAAAGATATATTTGTTGTTGTTACATTTTATTATTCATTATATACATGTTTTCATAGAATTTTAGTCATTCTAACATATCGATGAAAATTCACATGGAACACACGTGCGAAACACGTGTCCAGAAACTAGTTAAGTGAATGAATTTGCACTTTAATTTAATTAACTAACCGACATATCAATAATTAGTTGTATTTTCCTCTTTAACAACTAATAATACATTATCAGTTCACACTTTTGTCGTTTTTCCTAAAACCTCCACTTTAGTAATTACTAAGTATACACACAAAAAAAATCTTAGTTAATTTTAGACTTTTCGTCATGGTTACATCTCTGCTTTAGTGCTTTATAGATTTTGTAAGAAATTGTTTTGATACTTTTTTTGTTTGCTTATCTTCCATTTTACAAAGTTTGTATAGATTGAAATTAATTTTAAATGCTTAATTGTATACTAACTATGATTCATGTCATCTATACTATTTGTATGAGACACGTGCAACGCACTGGACACGTGCGTTGCATGTGTGTCTCATACAAATAGTATAGATGAAATGAATCATAGACACTAGTATATATATAGCAAATGCATCTTCTAAATTTTTTCAATAATTTATTTTCTACTTCAATAATATATTATTTAATTTGCAGGTTACCTTATGTCAAGGACGACACATTTCAAGTTAGATTTTAAACAAGATCACTCTCAATTTGCTTCAAGAGCAAATGGTAATGCTATTTTCCATTCAATGATAGAAGAATCACATTCAAGGGGTCAAGTGTCCAGAGATAAGGAGTTGGACCCAGTTAATTTCGCAAAGCCTTTAATCAAGAAACTAGATAAGCCCTTCATTTTTTAAAATGTTGAAGCAGATGACAATCAAAATATGGACTTGGAATTGAAGCTTTACAATATAGTCAAAGCATCCAGCTCTTGCCAGAAATATTTGATTAAAAGGTTAGGGATTGCGTCCAATCAGGCCAATTTGGTATATATTGATAATACAAACCGAATTAATTTAAATTTGTCTTGCGTATAGTCTATTGGGGTAAGAACTCTTGATTATAAGTTATTCATTCTTAGGGTTCAAATATGAGACTTCTACATAAGAGTGGATGAATCTCATTCATCTCAATGCTCATTGGTGGCATGTAAAAGAAACACACACACACCCGCGCGCACACACACGCACGCACAATCTTAGATAATTTTAGACTTTTCATGATGGTTACATCTCTGCTTTAGTGCTTTATAGATTTTGTAACAATTTTTTTGCTTGTCTTCCATTTTACAAAGTTTGTATAGATTGAAATTAATTTTAAATGGTTAATTGTATACTTACTATGATTCATGTCATCTATACGATTTGTATGAGACACACGTGCGTTTCTAGACGCTAGTATATATATATAACAAATGCATCTTGTAAATTGTGTCGATAAGTTATTTTCTACTTCAACATTATATTATTTAATTTGCAGGTTACCTTGTGTCAAGAAAGACACGTTTCAAGTTAGATTCTAAACAAGGTCACTCTCAATTTGCTTCAAGAGTAAATGGTCATGCTATTTTCCATTCAATGATTGAAGAATTACATTCAAGGGGTCAAGTGTACAAAGATAAGGAGTTGGACCCAGTTAATTTCACAAAGCCTTTAATCAAGAAATTAGATAAGCCTTTCATTTTTTTAAAATGTTAAAGCAGATGACGATCAAAATATGGACTTGAAATTGAAGCTTTAGAATATAGTCATAGGATCAAGGATGTGAAATAACTCCTAAAAAGTGTTTCTCTTGTAGTGTTCACTCAAACTTAAAATTTTAATGGTGTTTTTCTGTATTAGTAGTATCTTAGTTGTCCTTCTTGTCATATGGGGGGGGGGGGGGGGGGGGGGGGGGGGGGGGGGGGGG
>JAJOOF010008322.1:0-15409 GCA_029582545.1 Solanum lignicaule | reverse complement strand
AAAAAAAAAAGAGCTAAATATCTAGTCTAAATATATAATTAAGAAACACTTCCTTATTTATTAAATCTAAATTAAAAGAAAACATATATTTTATGTAAATTTTCTTTCCTCTCTAAGAAATTGAAAATAAAACTTAGCCTTAAATGCGACTCTATATTTTTTGTAGTTTCCAAATATCATAAAATAAATGTACTAAAATAAGATAAAAGTCAAAATATCTAATTTAGATATAAAAGAAATATTTAAGCACTAAAATTGGTGTAAAACATCAAGTTCGGTCAAAAATCATGTTTCTACAGTGCTCAACCTTGACTTGTTGTCAATTTAGAAATTTAGCAACAAAATTTGTGATACACTTCTTCATTCAACTCCACCAATAGACTTCTCTCGAGTCGTGGTACATTTTTGTCGATCCTGGATGAATCGAATATCTGGAACTGCGGACTTCTGTCATGATCCTACCTTGGAGATCATCTACCTTTGGAACACACAACCTACCTTGATACCTCAACACAACATCTCCCCCTTGTTCAAAATCCATCACCTTATGTTTTTAGGGAGTGCATGTGGGGTTGAGAGGGTTGTTTTGGGTTGAGAAAATTAAAGGGGGTAAGTAGAGTTGTAAGTGTTATGGGAATGTGGGTAGGTTAGAGGGAATTTAGGATTAGATGAGTTTCATACTTTAGGTTAATTATTTAAAATTAAATACATATAAAAATTATAATAGTAAAATATTAACTAACTTTTTTGAATTAATAAAAATATATATAAAAAAAAAGCTAATATCTAATCTAAAAATATAAATAAGAAATATTTTCTTATTTATTAAATCGAAATTAAAAGAAAACATATATTTTATGTAATTTTTCTTTTTTCTCTAACAAATTGAAAATAAAACGTAGCCTTAAACACGACTCTATATTTTTTTTAGTTTTCAAATATTATTAAAAAACTTACTAAAATAAGATAAAAGTCAAAATATCTAATTTAGATATAAAAGAAATATTTAAGCACTAAAAATGGTGCAAACATCAAGTTCGGTCAAAAATCACATTTCTAGAGTGCTCAACCTTGACTTGTTATCAATTCATAAATTTAGCAACAAAATCTGCGATACACTTCTTCATTCAACTCCATCAATAGACTTCTCTCAAGTCGTGGTACATTTTGTAGATCCTGGATGAATCGAATATCTGAAACTGTGGACTTCTGTCATGATCCTACCTTGGATATCATCTACCTTTGGAACATTCAACCTACCTTGATACCTCAACACAACATCTCCCCCTTGTTCAAAATCCATCACCTTATGCTTATGAACATTTGCCTTCAACTCAAGTAAGATTGTGTCTCTATCTTGCTTCTCCTTCACTTGAATCACCAAGGATAATTTAACCTCATTCATTTCAACAACTCCACCTTTACTAGAGTCTACCAAACGTGCAAGTCTGTGCACTTCCTTTGCCAACTCTTTCTTTCCTTCACTCGCAGGAGCAGCACTCCCTATGGATAACCTGCTAAGGCAACATTAGTCTTACCTGGATGGTGGAGAATACTCATGTCATAATCTTTAAGTAACTCTAGACACCTCCTCTGCCTAAGATTGAGCTCCTTTTGACTGAAAACATACTGAAAGCTCTTGTGGTCAGTTACATCATATCTTAAGAGCAAAGACCACTGCCGCAAACTCGAGATTGTGAGTCAAATAATTTCTATCGTGGATTTTAAATTGTCTGGAGGCATAAGCTATAAGTTTACCATTCTACATCAGTACACAACCAAGCCCTACTCTGGGCGCATCACAATAGATGGAAAAAACCTTTTGTACCCTTCGGCAGAAGTCAATCGAGTTTTTAATTCCTAAACGCTTTTCTCACAAGCCTTAGACCATTGAAACTTACCCTTCTTTTCGGTCAAATTAGTCAATGGAGATGAAATAGATGAGAACCCCTCGATAAACCATCTGAAGTAACCCACCAAATTCAAGAAACTCCTTATGTAAGTTGGGGATGTGTGTCTGAGCCAATTCTGCACTACTTCAATTTTTTGAGCGTCGACTAGAATACCCTTGCCATACATAATGTGGCCTAAGAATGTGTGATGACCCAAAGTACACCCTAGACATAACATGGCGTATAAGACCCCGAGAGACCCTACTTTTCGCCGCTACCAAATTTTATTAGATGAATTTTTGTTTGGTTGTTTGATCGGAAGAGGAAAATACACGAAGGAACCTTGTGGATTGAGGGAAGTTGTTTCGTCTTTCATTTTCAGCTAAAATAGCAAATTAACACGTACTACATTACATAGGATTCTGTCATACTACACCAAGTACTTCTCATAAAAAATGTGTTTTTATGAATGAATAAAATGAATAATGTGATATTCTTCTCTAATTTTATATCAATATAAAGTATTCTTTTTTAAAAAGGCCCATGTTCATGGGTATTTAAAATTCAATAAATGTTTAAAAAAGAAAGTTTCAAATAAAAATGCAATAAAAATATAACATAAAAGGAGAATGAAACAAAAGTATCCTGCGTGAAAGATACAAAAAGAAGGAAGAGAGATTATTTTCTCCTTACATATAATGTTATATAAATTATAATTTGGGATTTATTTTAATCAGTTAAATCGTAGTTATTGAATTTAACTTATGTCATCTGTTAATAATCTAAACAAGAACTTGAGAATAATAAAAAGAATAGAACTTTGATTTAAACCATAACCCAAAGGTACAAGATTACACCACATGTCACCCTACTTATTTTTCAAAAAAAATATTGTTTGACCAAAGATGATGTTGTAACTAAATTAATAAATTTCCTTTTTAGCGATTTACTTACCTTTGAGTATTGTTGATTGGTTATGAACTTATGATCAATGAAAATATAATTTTTTGATGACAAAATTTAGTGGACCTTAAGAGAATTTTCCTAGTCAAAATTCATGTAATCTTAATCAACAATTCAACAATTATTTTTCCAAATGTAATATATAATTAGTTAACCAAATTAAATGTATCACTGAGAAACAACTATATATATAAATCACTCTCCCTCTTCTCTTTTCACATACTGAGTCTTCTCTATATACAAAACACTCTTTTAGTTTTCTCAAATGGCAAAGAAAAATAATGATGGCGTGACGACGACGGCGGTGGCTGTACCACCGAACGTGGTGCAGTATAAAGGTGTGAGAAAGAGGCCATGGGGGACGTATGGAGCTGAGCATACAAATCCCATCCAGAAGGTACGTGTCTGGCTTGGTACGTTCAAAATATCGGAAGAAGCTGCAAGGGCCTTTGACACGGCGGCAAGGATGTATCACGGCCCTAAAGCCAAACTTAATTTCCCACTGACAAATGAGGATAACCTCGAAAATGCTAATAATTTAGAAAATTAATCATGTCTTCTTCTATGTATCGTTTTCTGTCTTTTGTTTTTCTATATAGAATTATGATTCGATGAATTTGTATGGTCCAACTTTTTGAGATTGTAATTCGTCTTTCAGTTCATCTTAAAGTAGCAAACTTTTATTTATGTATATTGAATTTTAGATTTTCAAAAAGAATTAATAGTAGATTGATATGAGAATAGTCATATAGTTAATCAGACAAACAACTATTAAAGTCACCACGAGAATAACGCGTTAAATATCTCAAAAGATCACTTAACTTTGGAAATTTATCTAACAAAGTCATTGAACTTTGTTTTGTATCAATAAAATCACTTAACTTTGACTTTTGTATCATTAAAATCACTAAAACTGAATTTTACATTAAAAAATCTAATATGACAAATAAAATATTTTTTTTAATGCCATATGATTATATAAACTCACAAATAAATAAATAAAAAATTAAAAAAACTTATTAAGGAGTTTTAACGGACAAAACTTATTATAGATTTTAATTTATATGGTAAGAAATTAACGGACGAAATTTGTTTTATATTTAAAACGAACAATTTTCTACCCTATTCACATTAATGGTGAAACTAACGCAATTAAAAACTTAAAATTTGCAATTCAACTGATACGATCGACAATTCCTCTGATTAATCACCAATCTACAACAATTTGTCTGTTTTTTTCTTTCAGAAAATCACCTATCGTGATATATATATAGTAAGTTTTAAATATATATATTAATATTATAATATTTATTTTACTAATATAGTTTTTTTTGTAAAAACATATTTAATATGTTTTAATTTTATTTATTTATTTATGGGTTCTATAGTTATTGTAACAACTCGCTAAGTGAAAGAGCTAGAATTAGAAAGAGTTATTTTTGGAAAGAATGAAAAATATGGAAGTTTGTTTAAGTTATGTTAAGTTTGAGTTGGGTCAACTTCAAACGACAATAACTTCTAGCTCAAGATGAGTTAGGTGTGCTACAGGATACCGTAGGAAAGATCTTTGAATTATCTTTCCAACGCCGCTGAGTTTTCTCGATTTCGAGTTTGTATGAGGGAGATATGACCATTCGAAGTTGGGTTGTCTAGATAAAGAACGTCAAAACCAGATTTTAGAAGGGTATTATGGTCTTTTCACCACCCAATTAATTAATTTCGTTTTTGGTAATTAAGTTGGGGTCTAAACTGAATTGGTTCAGTTTACACTTTAGAATATTAAGTTAGGATATTTAGAGAAAAGAAAAGAAGAGGAGAAAAGAGGAGAAGAAGCATGGATTCGTCACGTTCTTGAAGCTAAACTTGTGATTTTCGCCAAGGATTCAATCCTACGAGGTATGTGAGATCACATAGCGTTGTGTTAGTTAACCCACGCGCCAAACATGATTCAATTCCGCGATTTTATATGATTGAAAGTATAGAAATTGAGTTCTTGATGGGTTTTGTTGAAATTCTATTAGTTTCTTGATTTGTTGAAATTGTTGAGGAGTTCTTGAGTTAAATTCATGAAAATTGATGTAGTTTTGAGTAGATTCTTGTACATTTTGGTTGTGTATTCGATTCTAAGCGTTTGAGAATGAAACTAGGTGAATCTAGAGGGTTTAGAGTTGAAAAACGAGCAAGAAAAATCGTCAAAAACCTAGGAAGGGGGCAGGGGCACCGCACCACTCAGAGCGCTCCAAACAAACTTATGTAGTTTGGGCTCTGGGGCGCTGCACCAGCCAGTGCGCCCCAACCCAGACTCTGAAGTTTGGGCTTTGGCCCCCCGCGCCACTCAGAGCGCCAGGGACGCTAGGTCTTCTACCCTTTCCCACTTCTTTCCATTTGAGTTCCCTTAAAACGTACATATATTTCCTAGTTGATTTCTACACTCTAAGGTACGTCTAAACATCATGAGATTGTCTATAGCACGAGATCATGACCCTTGAATCCATAAATCAAATTCAAGGTAGAGCTAAGAGTCAAGCCGAGAGAGTCCTAAGAGTCTTTCAAAAGTCTTATGCAATCGTTTTAAACTTGTTTTTAAAGACTTAAGACTTGAGTTTGAAAAAGAGTAGAGACAAGTTCATTTCTTTAAATGATATATGGGAACTAAATAATCCCAAAGAACAAATGTTTTCACATTTAAGATAAGTGGAAACACCGATTTCCAAATGAGTTTTCATGAGCAGTTTTGAATTCCATCTCTTTTAAGAGATAAGCTTTTTGACTAATTACCTTAAATCACAGAAAGAGTTTTATTTTAAAACATATGAGCTGAGTATATTTTGGGAGTAGTATTGAGCACCGATATGGGGACGAGTTCATAATAACTCAATGTCCTCCATAAACCATGTAGCCATCGTGGGTAGAAAGGGTCATACTTTTTAGATGATTCCTTAGTGCGTTTTAGTATAGACTAGTGGATCCACTTAGTTTAGGCGTTCTATATCCCGGCAAGTTATGGGACAGTTCTGGCAGCATGGGCGAGACGTTGTATCATCACTTAGCTCATAATGATGGTTGTCGGTTAGAGAAACTCCCACAGAACTATATTTCTTTACTTTATATGTATATTGAGTTTTTACTTACTGTTTTAAATGCTTTATATAAACTGCATCTTTACTTTTGTTTATATAGCATTGAGTTGAGTATCCATGAGTTGAGTAAACCTAAGGTAAGTGTTTCTTTCAGAGTTCACTTCAAGCCTATTGTTATGTTCAGTTTTCCCCTCGCATGCTCGTACATTCAATGTACTGATGTCATTTGGCCTGCATCATTTTATGAAGCAGATACAGGTAATCAGGATCAATATCCAGCGCCTCGTTGATCCAATCGAGCATCTCAGAGTCTGTTGGTGAGCCTCCTTGCATTCCGGAGGATCCCTTTTATTGCTTTACTAGTTCATTTTCTTAGGGTGATTGGGGGTCTGTCCCGACATCCCTCATAGTTATTAGAGAATTCATAAACAGTTAGATGATATTAGTTCTTTAGTCTTATTTATTTCAGTTGTTTGTTTAAAGACTTGAGTTTGCCTTATTGGCTAGTTGGATGTTTTCTTTATAACATTCTAGTTTTCATATGGGTTCATCTTTGTTAAGTTAAGTCTTCCGCTGAGTAGTAAGCCAGGCCAATGGTTCACTTGGGGCTAACAATGGTTCTCGAGTGCCAGTCGCGCCCAGAGTGTAGGCTCGGGGCGTGACAATTATATATGGAATTAAAAGATATTTTATTTTGCTAGGTTAGATTTTCTTTTAATTTAAATTTAGTTGAGTGATTTTATTGATAAAAAAAACTTAGGGTGAGTAATTTCATTAATATAAAACAAAGTTTAATGACTTTGCTAGATAAATTTTTTAAGTTGAGTGACCTTTTCAGATATTAACTAAAATACTCACCTCTTTTAACCACAAAAAAAACTTAAAAAAACTATAGTGGTCAAAAGTGATACTGCTGGATCGGTGTAGATTATGCCGCAGTGGGCTTGAATCTTCTTAAAGAGAGTGAGATATCTGCGCCTTAGCCTAATGATTTGTTTATTCATTTTATTTCAACGATAATTTATTGTTTTTTGGTATATTACACAAACAAGTCATATATTTTACTATTTACCTATTACTAGAGAACTTAAGCGTATTATTAGTGATTAAATTACTTTTTTACTATTTATATTCATGAACACTATTTAAATAATAAAAGTATAAAATATTAAATAAACAAAAATTTATTTTATATTCAAATTCGATACAGATGCATTTATATTTTAAGTATGCTTACAAGTTATGGCAAAAGACATTTAAAAAAAAAGTAATGTGTAACTCTTTGTCTCTCAATTTTTCCTGAATAATCACTTTTTAACTTTAGATAAATTTGACTAAACAAACTATTATAATATTTCTTTAAGGCCTTTAGTTAATCTTGGTCGGATATAAAAGGTATTTAATTTATAGTAGCATATGATAAAAGATGGAAGATATTGAAGAATAAAATAAAGAGGAAATGTTTTAATATTATTGTGTCAAAATTAAACACACTTAAAGTTTGATCAACTTCATAACATTGGTGTAAGGTCTTATCTAATCATGTAAATCAAATCATACAATAAAAATTAAATGTTACCTCTTACGGAAGTCAATTCATTAAAAGAAAATGATCCACAAACTTAAAATTACAAAAGCAAACCTCAAATTCAACCGTTATTTTTTTTTCCAAATGTGTGTATGTTTTTTTTCTTTGTTGTTGTTCGTCTGTATGTGGGTATATATTGTGTAGTATTTGTTTTAGTAGTGTATGTAGGTGTTTTTAGGGAGTGCATGTGGGATTGAGGGGGTTGTTTTGGGTTGAGAAAATTAAGGGGGTATAGAAGAGTTGTAAGTGGGATGGGAATGTGGGTAGGTTAGAGTGTAATGACCCGAAATGTCATTTTTAGAAATTATTGTAAAATTACCATTTCACTCTTTTTCAATAGTTGCCCCAAGTCATTCAGGATCAATCGGTGAAGTTGGTTTGAAAATTTTGAGTGATTCGTTTAACTATAGTTAATTAATTGACGGATAATTTTAGATAATTAATTTAATTGTGACTAATGGGCTAAATTATAAGTTATTTAAAAGGAAAAATTACAGAAATCCCACCTTTTAGTTTACTTATTACCATTATCCCCTATAAGTTTTACAAATCTCTACAATCCCTCATTTTCGCGCATCAAATTAGTGTATCTTGCGCATCAGATTAGTGTATCATGTATAAAATGTACATCAGATTAGTGTATCATGTATAAAATGTAACGTATCTTACTTAACGATTAATGTATCTCGTGCATCAGATTAATGTATCAGCGCTTATATTATTGTATCCGTTTGAGAGATTTCTGTAATTATAAACTTTTAAGGGATAAATTGTAATTTTACCTTAAAAGTATGTGATTTCTGTAATTTTCCCTATTTAAAATCCTATACCTTTTGGCCCATTATTTATTAAAATAAGTTAGTAATTTATCATTTTTAATACTTAATTATTTTTAGAAAAGAAAGAAAAAGGGAACAGAAACTCACCAGCGGAGACGTGGGAGCCGACTCGATCAAATTGCAGGTATGAGTTGAAGCAAGTTTCTTTTTAAAAAAAATAGTCACAAGCATTAATTGCTAAGTTACAAAAGGTACAAATAGTATTATGTTAGTTGAACTCTTTAGGAAATTGATATTTAGCAAAAAAATAAATAAAATTGGCAGTAAGACAGCGTTCTTTTTGTTCTTTATTTTTTTAAATTTTGAGGGGACAATGTTTTGTTTCCCCACTACTAATTGATGATTGTCAAATGATTGGGGCATCAGTGGTAATGAATAATGATGCTTGAAATTGATTATAGGGTGTGGGATTTTGAGTATTTGAGGTTATTCCCGTGAATTGTTCGTAATATGGCCTTGTTGTTTCAAATTTTTTCCTAGAGTGTCATAATTTGATCCGAGTTTTGATAAGTTGATATACCAAATTAAATATTGAGTGTATTATATTATATGAAAACTATTAGGATTGGAGTGTTTGGAGAAATTATGACTTAACCCTAGACTTGAAATTCAGAAAATATGAGATTTGACCTATTGGTTGGAATCAAGATTTAGAAACTTTATTATAAATTCGGGTGAGTTTTGGGTCTAAGCTAGACATATAGCAATATGAATGTTGTTAGTTTCAAAATCTTATCGTGGTCATTTATTTGAATAGATTGCTTTGAGTTGGAAGTTCAACGAAAAGGGAAGGCTTAAGTCCCGGAGTGAATTCTTGATTGAATGAGGCAAGTGGATTTCTAAACCCTTGTTAAGTGTATGAAATTCGTGTATTTCCTTGTAATATGTGTTTGGGGTAATGAGACTTGGTGATGGGTTAACTTGTCCATATTGATTAATTCTAATGATGAAAAAGGGGTAATAAAAGACAATGTGATTAATTGCTTGTGTGTGATGTGTTGAGAATGATTTGAAAGGCTTGTTGAATCATTGTTGATGTTGTATCATGATTGTGTTGTTGTGAATTGTGCAATGTTATGAAAATGGTCATCTCCTCATTATTTGTGTGAACATGTCATTTGCATTGTTCTGAGACATGGTTGTGACAAGTGTTATGTGAATTGAGAAAAAAATAAGAAATTAAAAAGGATATACCATTTCGAGGGACATATCGCGCGCCGTAATTAATACTATATTTCGAGGGATGTGTCGCGTGCCGCGACGAATACTATATTTCGAGGGACGTATCGTGTGTTGCGATGGTTACTATTATCGAGCGTCGTATCGCACGCCGCAATGGCTGCATAGACAGATATGTCCCCCATGGGTCTCGGACTGAGAGACAACGGGTGTGTATCACTAGGTCAGACATGCATCACTATACTTGACATTGCATTCATTGCATTGCACATATTTATCATTAGTGAACTTGATATTGTGTTTTGCTGATCTTGTGAGTGCCTTTCTATGGAAATTTGATTGATGAATATTGAGGTTGTTGTTGAGGATATGTACTTGTTAGAGTGTTGTTGTTGAGCTGTGTGCTATGTGAATTATGAACTATTAGGTTGGGCTGATTTTATGCAGGTTGTAGTTGTGGAGGTTGTGATTGCTGAATTGAGCTTGTTGTTGAGAATATGTGATTGTTAGAATGTTGTTGTTGAGATATGTGCTTGTAAATTGTGAACTGTTAGGTTGGGCTGGTTTTATGCAGGTTGTAGTTGTGGAGGTTCGGTTGGGGTGTAAGAAGTACCCGTATTCTATCCCCTTAGCTTGTGTTTAGATGTTTACTTGTTGAGTACCGTGTGGTTTGGTACTCACCCCTTGCGTCTACATTTTTGTAGGTTATTAGCCCAGACGTTTGTGATATTTTCTCTTCTCCTTGTCTGAGGCTTCTTATGGAGGTTTGTGAGGTAAATGCTTGTCATTTCAACGGACCTTCTTACTCCTATTTATGATCTTGTTCTATTCTAGAAACAATGTCATTTGAGACTTGTGTTCTTCTTTTGAATCAATTGTAATACTTTAGAGGCTTGTACAGGTGACAACCATATTTTGGGGGTATTTTTGAGTTTATTATAAAATTTTCGCATTTTATTGTAATGGTTGAGTTTTAGGCTGACTTGTCTTGGTGGATAAGAGCAATGCCATCACGTCCATTTTTGGGTCGTGACATAGAGGGAATTTAGGATTAGATGGGTTTCATAGTTTAGGTTAATTATTTAAAATTAAATACATATAAAAATTATAATAGTAAAAATATTAACTAACTTTTTTTGAATTAATAAAAATATAAAAAAAGCTAAATATCTAATCTAAAAATATAATTAAGAAACATTTTCATATTTATTAAATCTAAATTAAAAGAAAACATATATTTTATGTAAATTTTCTTTTCTCTCTAACAAATTGAAAATAAAACGTAGCCTTAAACACGACTCTATATTTTTGTAGTTTTCAAATATTATAAAATAAACTTACTAAAATAAGGTAAAAGTCAAAATAACTAATTTAAATATGAAAGAAATATTGAAACACTAAAAATGGTGTAAGACATCAAATTCGGTAAAAAAATCATGTGTCTACAATGCTCAACCTTGACTTGTTGTTAATTCAGAAATTTAGCAACAAAATCTGAGATACACCTCTTCATATCACTCCACCAATAGACTTCTCTCAAATCGTGGTACATTTTTATAGATCCTGGATGAATCGAATATTTGGAACTGTGGGCTTCTGTCATGATCCTACCTTGGAGATCATCCACCTTTGAAACACACAAGCTACCTTGATACCTCAACACATCATCTCTCCCTTTTCAAAATCCATCACCTTTTGCTTATGAACATTTGCCTTCAACTCAAGTAAGATTGAGTCTCTATCTTGCTTCTCCTTCACTTGCATCATCAAGGATAATTTAGCCACATTCATTACAACAACTCCACCTTTTCTAGAGTCTACCAAATTACGTACTTCCAAACGTGCAATTATGTGTACTTACATTGCCAACTCTTTATTTCCTTCCTCCACAGGAGCAGTACTCCAATAGATAACCTGCTAAGGACATAAAAAACAACATTAACCTTACCTGGGTCATAGAGAATACTTATTTCATAATCTTTAAGTAACTCTAGCCACCTCCTCTTCCTAAGATTGAACTCTTTTTGGCCGAAAACATATTGAAAGCTCTTGTGGTCAGTGAACACATCCATATGAATGCCATAGAGATACTGGCACCATATCTTAAAAGCTAACATCAGTGCCGCCAACTTGAGATCGTGACTCGGATAATTTCTATCGTGGATTTGAAACTTTCTGGAAGCATAAGCTATATGTTTACCATTCTATATCAGTACACAACTAAGACCCACTCTGGGCGCATCACAATAGATGACAAAGCCTTTTGTACATTGCGGTAGGATCAATACTGGAGCAGTAGTCAATCGAGTTTTCAATTCCTAAAAGTTTTTCTCACAAACCTTAGACCATTGAAACCTACCCTTCTTCTAGGTCAACTTAGTCCTTGGGGATGAAATAGATGAGAACCCCTCGACGAACTATCTGTAGTAACCCACCAAATTCAAGAAACTCCTTATGTAAGTTGGGGATGTGGGTCTGAGCCAATTCTGCACTACTTCAATTTTTTGAGTGTCAACTAGAATACCCTTGTCATACACAATGTGTCCTAAGAATGTGTAATGACACAAAGAACACTCTAGATGTGACATGACATATAAGACCCCGAGAGACCTTACTTTTTGCCGCTAACAAATTTTATTAGATGGATTTTTGTTGGTTGTTGATCGGAAAGGAAAAGACACGAAGGAGCCTTGTGGATTGAGGGAAGTTGTCTCGTCTTTCATTTGAAGCTAAAATAGAAAATTAACACATACTACATTACATGGGATTTTGTCATACTATACATAGTACTCTATTATCTTTTGACTTCTCATGAAAAATGTGCTTTTATGAATCAATAAAATTAAGGGAAAAAGGACAAATATAGCCCCGAACTATTATAAATGGTATGTTAATACCCTTCGTTATACTTTAAGGTTGTATATACCCTTACCGTTAATATTTTGGATAGTCTATACCCTTAAGACTAACAGATTGACACATGGCATCATCTAAATAATTTACCTGATTTTATTTTTTTATTTATCCAAAAAATTGAGAACCCACCCATTTTTCATAACTTACCCACCCATGACCCAAATTAAAATACCATGACATTTAAAATAAAAAATAAAAAGCATAGTTGTTCATCTCCACTAAATATCAAATACAAGGAAAAATGTTCTTCAATTCATTTTCATTGGCACCATTCTTCAAATCTCACAAACAAAAACACAAAAGCATATTATTTCAATCAAAATCAAGAAACCAATTTAATTTTTTTTTTGTTCAAATCAATTTGTTATTGTTGAAAGGGGTTGGAAACAATATCACCATTGATGGACAAAGCTTCAAGCTTAAAAATGGGTCTATAATCGAATCAAAAGTTTCAAACTCAAATTGATTTATTGTTATTAAAAGGGGTTGAGAAAATACTACCACCATTGATGGACAAAACTTGAAGCTTTAAAGTGGGTCTACGATCTAATCGAAAATTTCAAGCTCAAATCTATTTGTTTATTGTTGAAAGGAGTTCTGAAAATACTACACCAATCACCATTGATGGACAAAGCTTCAAGCTTTAAAGTGGGTCTACAATAAAATAAAAAATTTAAAGTTCAAATCGATTTGTTATTGTTGAAAGGGATTGAAAATATTCTTGAAATAGATAATGTACAAAACACCCAATAACATAGATTCCTACTAAGCTAAATAAAGATGAAGTTTTCTTTTTCTTGTTAGCAAGCATAAAGTCTACAAATTTAAAGAATTCGGAAGACACCAAATTGACAAAACTTGAAGGGATGTTACATGTTGAAACTGGATGGAATGGGGAAGATACAAAGTTTGAAGTGAAAGTGAAGAAGAGAGTAGTTTTAGTGAACAAGTCATCTTCTTTCTTCAAAATGAGTTCTTGATTCCATGGTCATGGTGGGTTGAGAAGAAGAGGGATGGTTTTTTGATGAAAATGAAGAGTGAATTTTGGCACCACCCATTTTGGTTGTGGGTCGGGTGAATTTTAAATTTTTGGGTAAAAATAAATAAAATCGGGTATATCATTTAGATGAAGCCACGTGTCCATTCGTTAACTTCAAGGATATACACAACCCAAAAGAATGACGGTATGGATATATACGACCTTAAAGTATAACGAAGGGTATTGACATACCATTTATGATAGTTCGGGGGTATATTTGTCCCTTTTCCCTAAAATTAATAATGTGATGTTCTTCTCTAATTTTATATCAATATAAAGTTTTTTTTTATAAAAAAAATGGCCCATGTTCATGGGTATTTAAAATACAATAAATGTTAAAAAGAGAAAGTTTAAAATAAAAATGCAATAAAATAATAACATAAAATGAGAATGAAACAAAAATATCCTGTGTGAAAGATAAACCAAAAGAAGGGAAGAGAGATTATTTTTTCCTTACATATAATGTTATATAAATTATAATTTAGGATTTCTTTTAATTAATTAAATCTTAGTCATTAAATTTTACTTATGTCATTTGTTAATAATCTAAACAAGAATTTGAGAAAAATAAAAATAATAGAACTTTGATTTAAACCAGAACCCAAAGGTACAAGGTTACACCTCATGTCGCCCTACTTATTTTTTTTAAAAAAATTGTTTGACTAAAGATGATGTTGTAACTAAATTAATAAATTTCCTTTTTAGCAATTTACTTACCTATGAGTATTGTTAATTGGTTATGAATTTATGATTAATGAAAATATTATTTTCTTATATGCAAACTTAGTGGACATTAAGAAAATTTCCCTAGTCAAAATTCACGTAATCTTAGTCAACAATTCAACAATTATTTTTCCAAATATAATTAATAATTAGTTGATCAAATTAAATGTATCTCTGAGAAACGACTATATAAATCACTCTCCCTCTTCTCTTTTCACTCACTGAGTCTTCTCAAAATACAAAACATTCTTTTAGTTTTTTCAAATGGCAAAGAAAAAAAATGACGATGTGACGGCTACGACGACAACGGTGGTTGTACCACCAAATGAGGTGCGGTATAAAGGTGTGAGAAAGAGGCCATGGGGGACATATGGAGTTGAGATTACAAACCCCATCCAGAAGGTACGTGTCTGGCTTGGTACTTTCAAAACAGCGGAAGAAGCTGCAAGGGCCTTTGATACAGCGGCAAAGATGTATTACGGCCCTAATGCCAAACTTAATTTCCCGCAGACAAATGAGGATAACCTCGAAAATGCTAATAATTTAGAAACTTAATTATGTCTTCTTCGATGTATCATTTTTTAGTGTTTTGTTTTTCTACATAGAATTATGATTCGGTGAATTTTTATGGTCCAACTTTTCGAGATTGTAGTTTGTCTTTTAGTTTCATCTGAAAGTAGCAAAATCTTATTTATGTTTATTGAATTTTAGATTTTCAAATCGAAATAATAGTAGATTGATATTGGAATAGTCATATAGTTAACTAGACAAACAACTATTAAAGTCACCACGAAAATAACGAATTAAATATCTCATAAGATCACTCATTTTGGAAATTTATCTAGCAAATTCATTGAACTTTGTTTTGTATCAATAAAATCACTTAACTTTGACTATTGTATCAATAAAATCACTAAACTATAAATCGAGTCAATTCCCTAAATGATCACCCAAGTTTAGGGAATTGCCTTGAAATATCATTTATGTTTCATTTAGGACCAAAATAGCACTTAACTATCACTATTTTCCTCCAAATATACTTGACACTTCAAAAGCCTCACTCTCTCCCATTGGCATGACATGTCATTAAAAGTTTTTTTTTTTAATAATAGACTTAATTAATTTATCAAACTCATTTAACTAAAATAATGATCTTATTATTTTCTAAAATATATATATATATATATATA
>JAJOOF010008321.1:0-26109 GCA_029582545.1 Solanum lignicaule | reverse complement strand
AGAACAGAGTATTCATGAAGTGATAGATCTAAGCTAGGCTTATGATTTGTTTGAGAGGCTCATGATGTTCAAAAGGTTATAGAACTGATTAGGTAATGTGGTATTATAAGTGGGAAAATAGTACTTTAGTTGTAAAAAGGGGATGTAGACCAGCTTAGAGATGAGGGAATAGGTCCATAGCTTTCAAATGTTAGCTTTAGACCTAAAGGGTAGATGATAAGATTTGAAATCAAGTCAAGTGTTGAGAATAAGATAGTAATGAGTTGAAAAGAGTATGAGAGATATCTTTTCAAGAAGTCCTTTTAGTAGTGGGGTGATGTTAGAAGGAGAAGGTTAATGATTTTACTGTGATAATGATGGTGTGATAATTCCATATAAAGTTATAAATAAGAAGGAAGAGGAGGATGAAGTTTTACGATGAGAAATAGCTAAATAAGAGTCCTTAGTTGGTCCCGAGTAGTAATGCAGGAAACTCTGGTTGGTATGGTAGGGATGATGAGAGAATGAGAACTTCTTCAGGAGTTGGTTAGTAAGAGTCCATGGAGTTGTTAGAATACTAAGCTTGAATGTGGTGTTGTTAAACATGAGTTAGTTCTTTATATGATCCCAATGTTGATTAAATGAGGTGGTAAAAACCAAACTTTTGGGATGAGACTCCCTACAGAGAGGTATAGAACCCGAACCTTAGGATTTGGGTTAAGCTTGAATATGGTAAGAGCGTGTTGATGCTTATCGTGACCAACGACACTATCCTACGGTATGAGTGTCTACGATCGTCGATAATATAGTAACCCAACCAAGGGTTGGGGTCGTGTCCCAAGGGAGCGGTTTTGAGAATCAGTAGCTAATTAGAATTTCGTTTGAATTAGTCGTAGCTAAAAACATTTGCGATAAAATACATTGTAAATTAAAAGGGGTGACACAGAAGTGTCAAATATCAAAGGGGTTTTGTAACAAGTGATAAAACAGCAAAATAAACAAGAAAATCAAGTGTGGGGAAAGTTCTTGGGATGTGACCGCAATACAAGTTGAGATAAATCGTTGGGTACATGCTTTCAATAGGAAATTTGCAAGACAATAGTGACTAGGCTAAGCTTTAAATGGAAATAAGTTCCTTCTCGTGCAACCTACCCTGTTTCAAATGCGTTCCTCTTGGACACCCATTTGCCGCATGAAGACCATCCTACGCCTTACCCCACTCACTCTCTCGAGCTGAGTGTTAGGATATGGGACTAGGGCTCACCCTCTCGAGCTGAACCTCATGTTGACCCACTCCTTAGGCCATCAGTCTAGTGGTTTTGGTTTCGCGACCTCCCTCTTGGGCAAGCTGAAAACACATGGGTGGCTTTGTATATGCAACTACAAACCCTTTAGATTAAATCACAACCACTAGGTGAAATCACCATTAAAATTCATCTAACCTATCAGCAAACAAGACCCAACAAGAATATCAACCCATATTTGCTAAATCACACCCCAAGAATGGGGGTTTTTTAGCCACACATCAAGAGATAAGAAATTATACCTAACATGATAAAGAAATCAACTAGGTATAAGAAATTAAACCTTGAATTAAGCTACGGAAGAAGAATGAAGAAGACCCACTTCCAATTTGGAGAAAATGAACTCCTTTCTTCAAGTCTCCACAAAACCCTCTCCAAACTTGAGAGAGAAATACAGAAAAATACTATAGACTAATAATAATTTTTTATTCTGAAATGTTCCACCCTAAGACTACAACTCTAACTAGTATTTATAGTTTTCACAGATTGTGCTGCGGAGGATCGTTCGGCGACATTAGTCGAGATCGCCGATGAACTCAGCGATCTGCCCTTCAATCAGCTCATAGCCTTCAGTGTCTTGCCTTCAGCATCCTCGTATTCTGGATCATTGGGCGGTACAGTACTGCTTCACGGAACTAATCAGCGACTCGCCGACTGCTTCTTTCCTCGCCTTTCGATCCACTTCCTTCAAGGCTTCGCTTACTGAAACTAAGGGCGGTGCATGTCAATTCGGCGACTCGCCAAGTTGTACTCCGCGATCTGTAGACTTTCATTTCTTGTTCTTTTCAACCCTTTTTTCTCCGTTTTGCGCCTAAGTGTCCATGTTTCCAATAAAACTTCAAATACCTGAAACTTAATTTTAATCAGGTATTGAGATAAAACAAGCATTAGAGGACACTATTTCTATTAAAATAAAGCCCTAAATGAGTCCAATTTGTGGACTCATCACGTGTCATTAGACTCAGGCCTTGGTAAGAGAAGGTTTGTACCCTTGAGGGAACTAGGAGTTACAGCCAATGAGGTAAGGTATAAGGGAAGAAGAACGTAGTTCGAGAGTGTTGCTAAGCTTAATATTTAGCACTTATATTACCCCAGGCATGGTATTCATGTTCTTACTTCATGCCTAGATTTCCTTTGTTTCAGATGAGGTAATTTCAGAGAGAGTGTGGCTATGTTCCCAATAACATCGTTCTTGACTTAGGTGCTATAGAAGGTCCTAACTCTTGGTAGTCCAGCTTGTGTTAGTAGGCAAGTTGATGAGTCAAATACATAGTGAGAGTAACCCCGTTCCATACCCAGTCCAGCCGCCATTCGACGTTGAACTATCCCAATGGGGAGATAATGTAACACCCCCAGAATTTTTTTGAGCTAAGCATCGAACCATTCTTCGTTGTGAGTAAGATTTTACCGAAGAATTTAAAATTTTCTTAAGATTTAGGATCTCTAGATGTAGAACCTTGAGTTCCAAAAAGAAATAAAGAGTATTCCTTCAAGTCATTGCTAGGTTCTTTTAAGTTTTGGGTCAAATAAAGAGAGTTTTGAACAGTTTGAGTACCATCTCTTTTAAGAGAAAGATTTTTGAGTAATAATCTAAAAACACAGAAAGAGTTATGTTTTTAAACATATGAGCTAGTTATATTTTAGGAGTAATATTGAGCACCGATATAGGGAGGGTTCTAACTACTCACAACCCCCATAAACCATGTAGCCAACGTGGGTAGAAAGGGTCATACTTTTTAAATGATTCCTTAGTGCCTTTAGCATAGACTAGTGGATCCACTTAGTAGTAGTTTTTATACCCTGGCAAAGTATATGACAGTTATGGTAGCGTGGGCTAAATGTTGTATCAGCACATAGCTCATAGTGACGGTTGTCGCGGTTAGAGAATCTCCCACAGAGTTACTTTGTATTTTTATATACGAACATAGTTATTATTGTATTTTCATACAATTGAGTTGTTATTGTATTTTTGCACACAACTGAGCTATTGTCTATTGTTTTAAAAACTTTCCATATATTGCATCTTTTATTGTTGTTGAGTATCTTGAGTTTGAGTTGAGTATCTTAAGTCAGAATTGAGTATCTTATTGTTGAGTTGAGCCCTATGTCTCTGAGTTGAGTTTAACTATGTTTCACTTGGTTAAGTATCTCACTATTGAGTTGAGCCCTATTTTCTCTGAGTTGAGTTGAACTATGTTTCATTGAGTTGAGAAGACGTAAGTATGTTTCTTTTCCATCGGTTCAAGCTTATGTTTATGCTTTAGAATTCCTCTTACATGCTCGTACATTCCATGTACTGAACCATTTGGCCTACATCGTTTCATGATGCAAATACATATTTTCAGGATAATCAACAAGCGTTTCGTTGAGGTCATGTGATATTCCTATCAGCTTTGGTGAGCCTTCTTATATTCCGCAGGCCTTCACCTTTATCTTATCGTTAGTAGTTTAGAGATGTCGTGGGTCTTGTCCCGATATCCTTATGTAATAGTAGAAACTTCATAGATAGACAGAGTTGAAGAGTTTATGTATTTACTTTTATTTGAGTATTATATAGACTTTTAAAAAGGTTGCATATTTGAGTTAATTGAAATTAATTCAGTTTTAAGTTTTTGTATGCTTGAGTTAGTCTTCCGCTTGTAGACAGCTAGGATGAGGATTTGCATGTGGACCAGCAATGGTTCTCGAGTGCCGGCCATGTCCAAGGTGTAGGCTCCGATCGTGAAAACTGACAATACCAATAAAATAAGAAAAAAGCGTAAAATTCTTAAACTCAACTTATTCATAAATTACTATGCTATGCAAATTCGAGTAAAGTACATCAAATATCACTTTCATAACACATATTTTGAAATATACAAATTAGTTAAAAAAAAATGAAGAATTGAGAAGCACAACTAAAAACAAAATTCAGTTTAAATCCACTGCAAAAATGGAGATCGGCGAGATGTCTATGAGAGATCTGATTTGTGCCCTTTTGAATTAAAATTTAAGGAATTAAAAAAACAAAATTTATCTACCACGAAAAAACAAACTGCAGCGAATTAATTTTGAGGTCTTGACATCGCGATTTTGTAAGATTTTGATTAGACTTTAAAAATTTTAGAGTGATTTTGGTGAATTCAGACTACAGTTATTTTAATGGAGAAAGATAACTGCTTCTTCAAAAATGTAAATCAGCTCTTAAAATTTAAAAACTTGATTTTAACGATTCGGAAGAAAAGTCATATTCAAATTAAATGTTATAGCCATAGTTTATTTTATTTGTAATTCGCAGCAAACATCCCATTTTTTTGTCATCTGATTCGGTATACAATTAGTCATTTTCGGTATACAATTATCCATTCGATATACAAATGTATAAAATGTTTGTATAATGAGAGAGAAAAATTGTATATACAAATACAAATACAAATATAAATACGAATACATATATTTTCGTCTTATACACTTATAATAATATAAATAAAGATCTTATTATACAAATTACAATGTATAAATGAATTTATACAAAACTGAATAATTTGTATAAAATTGGATGTATCTAGCGAATTATACAAATCAAAAGCTCTATAGCAAACATAAAATTTGCTATGGAGCGCAATTATGCAAACTATAATTATAATATACAAATATAATTTTTATATTTGTTATATGTGAAAGTTGCTCTCTTTTTATGCCTTTGCTTTTGGAAGTGGGAAAGGTGAGTGGGCATAATGGGCTCTTAACCATATTAAAAATAATTATTATATTATAAAAAAGATATCGTTGTTTTTCTGGAAATTAAAAGGCAAACATACAAAACATCACATTATCTTTATTTTAATTTAATTAATATTCAAAATTTTAGCCTTTTCACTTTATTAGTTTTATGGTCTTATAGTTTTATTCACATTATGATGTTGCGTATGTAAAAAATTTCTCATGATAAATTCCAATAAAGTTTTTTTTTAAAATTATTTATTTATTTTTGTTCAAATAAACTATTGAGAATTTAAGGAGAAAGAATTTCATATATTTTTTCTGGTAGAAATAAATAATATGACATATTTAAATTTCTAAGCTAATTAAAATTTTCAGCCATTTTATTTAATTCTTAAATGTTTTAATTTGACGTCCACACAGTTTCGTTTTATTTTTAAATCAAACTCAAATAATTAGCTAGAATCAATTTTAAATTTTATTTCCCACAATTTAAGTTTCTAAAAAATAACAACACTCCATTCAAAATGAATTGAAAATTGTGAAAAAATCTGTTAGGGCTCGTTTATAAGGACACCCAAGTAATTGAATTTGGTGTAATTGGGTGTAATTACACTGTCTGTCCTGTTTTGTTGGACAGGTAATTACTTGGTCAGCAAATAATTGGTGTAATTGGCAGGGGGTAATTACACTCTACAATTCACATCAGAGGTTGTGAATTGTTGGTAAATTACATCATGTAATTATCAGCTGATTACTTTTTATTTTATTTTTTTATTTCTATTTTTTTTTAATATTTATTACTTATAAAATTTTAACTTCTTTTTTATTTTTATTATTCTAAAAATTTGTAAAAGTTTATTTTTTATTTTATATTATTATATTTCATTTTCTTCTTGTTCTCAACCTTACTTTACGTGATTCTATGTAATTTTTTCGTATTATCTATTTCTTTATTCCATGCTTATTTTCTAATTAGCATAATTTTGTTAGTATTCTATTTTTTAAATTAAAATAGAATTTATTGTTCAGTAAGGTTATAGACTTACGTTTTCTTTATTAAGAAAACAAATAAAAATATATCATATTTATGCATGCTATGTTGCAATTTGTTATAAGAGTATTATGTTAAATTTTTTGTTTTGAATTTATAACTTATTTTATATTTTAAGTTTCATTTGTTTTAGTAATATTGAATTCACATTGCACGTCATTTTTTAATTAGACTTGATAGATTATATTTTTGTCAAACATTTAATAATTTATGACATTTTATTTCTATATTAATCTTTTTATCAAACATGCATTTCATGATGTTAGTAGAAACTTCATATTTTTAATTTTTACGATCAATTCAATTGAAATATATAATTAGAAAAAATATAAATCAATTATTTTTTCATAATATTAGTTAAAGAAATTATGTTTATTGATTAATATCTTTTCAAAAAAGAATATATATCTTAGATATTTAATTTAACGTCATTTATAAAGTTTCTTATTTGTCTAGTATAAATTTTAAATAATTAATTTGTATATTTAAAATTTAATATAATTTTATGATTGCAAATGTGCATCCAAACAGAACATGTGTAATTACATTGTGGCATCCAAACATGACATGTGTAATTACAGTGTAATTACACAGTGGCAACCAAACAAGTCAGTGTAATTACTAGGCTGGTAATTACTACCCTAGTAATTACACCAATTCCAATTACCAGGTAGTTTTCCAAATAGACCCTAAGTGATACTACATATATAATAGGGAAAAAAGTCTGAAAAATACTTCAACTTTGACCGAAATTGCTGTTACGATACAAAACTTTATGGATGACCTTTTACCCCCTGCACTATTTAATAGTGTATTTTAAAGATATATATGTGCCCACGTGGACATCATACATATTGCATCATTATAAATAGTAACGTGTCCACGTGGGCACATATATACCTTTAAAATACACTATTAAATAGTGCAGGGGGTAAAAGGTCCTCCATAAAGTTTGGTATAGTAACAACAATTTCGGTAAAAGATGGAGTATTTTTCAGACCCTTTTTCCTATATAATATGTACGTTGCAAAACTCTTTCCTTCAAACAAAGCAAAGAGTATGCAAATATTATTATCGAAATATTGTTTTTAATATTAATATATGTGAGAATCGAATTTAATAATATAAGGTTGCGTGCTTTTAACCACATTAAGATATTTGCAAAATTTTCATCACTTCCCATCATCTTATTTACAATTCATTCAAAAAACAATTGTAAACAAAGTAAAAATTAAAATATTTCAATTGAAATTATCAAATTTAATGACTACGTATATCATCTCAACGTAAATCACGAAAATAATAACTCCGTGATATATATGAAATCATTTAAAATATAAATATCAAGCTATAGATTTAAACTTTATCATGATAATTGTCCACATTCCTAAGTTTAAATAGATAGATTTTAGGTTCTTCTTCGTTCTTCAAAAAAGTTGATTATGTAAAATATTAATATTATTGAAGAATATTATTTCAATGACTCGCTAATTTTCAATTTTTTTCTGAAACATTATCTATTTAGTAGTACTATATAATAATAGTGTTAAGCCAGTAACATATACATTTACAAAGTGATATGCAGTGAATACATACAACAATACAAAACAGACTTTTAAAAATAATAATTAAAAAAATAATAAAAATCAAAAACATATAATCTTATTGGTTTATTGGTATTCATTCTTTTTTGACTTGAGAAATGATATCAGTCATATAAGATACTTTTTTTGAAATTCCTACTTGGAGTTTCAATGCATTCATTTTGCCAATGTCGATCTACTTGATAATCTGTACATATATTATTATGTACAGATTATATAATCAATTTTTTCCTATCCCTCATCCATTTTATTCAACAAAATATAATACTATATAAATAATCAATTGACCAAAAAAACAATTATAAATAATCTGTACATATATTATTATTTTTGTTTAACAAAACTTGAAGGAGTGTAGTTTGTTTATCCATGATCTTTTAACTCTCTAATTATTATGGGAGAATATGATTTGAAATGGTTTTCTTCTCTCCTTTTTTTTTTTTTGTAAAGTATACTTATCTTGGCTATCATAAGTAGTACCAATTTTGGCCTTTTAAAAAATGTACATATTCTTCTGCATCAAATAAAAAAAATCAATAATAGAATTGTATTTCTAGCATATCTCCTCTACACGTAAGATTCACTAATGTTCTCAAATCATTCATAAAATTGCAAAGACCATATAAAAATCAAATTAAGAAGAAATTAAAAGGGGGAAGTCTAACCTTTACGTGTTGTCTTCTCCATCAATATTGTTATCTAACACGAAATTAATATTATAACACTTCTACTTTGATAGGAGTATTTGTAATTTGGACAATTTATAAGCATGATAACTTTCATAAATTTAAAGTATAATATTCTATCGATAAAGAATTGTCACACACAAAACATACACAAATCTCATTAAGAGTATTAATATGGTTAAAAATAAAAGTCAAAATCAAACAGAGAAATAATAATTCTTTTTGAAGATGATGTGATGGCTTGTCTGAAATGTTTCAAAGCCACATTCAAAAGAGGAAAAAAAGATAAAGCGTAAACAAAGACAACTAACATTATGAATATATATATAATACAAAAAAAAAACTATTTTACCATTTTCAAAATAACCGTTCCCTAATTATTTGGATTTATGCAAACTGTTAGAACAACTGAACAAGAATGATAAAAATATAAGGAATTCAAAACAAAACTTGTTGTCACGACCCAACCCACCGTGCCGTGCGGGCACCCACTCTAACACCTACGTAGGAGAACCCTCATATCCCATTAGTTAAAACATCTGGAAAATTAACGAAAAATGGAGATAAATAAAATTATAGTGCTTTTATAAATGAAACCTTCTTAAACAAATTCGGGTTAAGACTTGTAAAGTAATTAACACCCCAAGGATCTAGTCTAAACAGGTACAAGAGCTACTAAGAGTACAACTTGACATAATAATAAAAGACACAGCTCCTATCATGCGGAAGGAAAGATAGAAGTTGCTGGAGAATTTCTTCGTCTTCGCCTAATGAAATATCACCAACCTGCATCCAGACTATGTCAAAAAGGCATAGCAAGAGTAGTATCAGTACAAACCACACGTACTGGTAGGCATCATCGCTCAACCCGGCGCCCACCACATAACATAAGAAAATCAACTAGTAAGAGTATGCAATAAATCACTCGCTTCTCCACCTTTACCCTCACTTGAATGCTTCAAAGTTTCACTAATACCCTTACTACCAACCGCCTTTTCAGTCGACCTACTTACTAGGTTCTTGATCAAGCCTAACCATTCTAACACTTAGAAACGACCACAAATACATCTAGAAACATTCCGACTAACCACTCCCGGATCCCTTTAAAACTTACCTGAGTAGTTACACCCTGTCACAACCAAAACCATCGTGATTGGCACCCACACTAACTCTCCGGTGGGAGAATCACTAATACAATCCAAACCAAGCAACTAAAGCAAAAACTAAGGCATTTAAGTTACGGAAACAAGTTAAATACTAAGGAAAGCAATAGGGAGTTTCCATAAACTCCAACAAAAATCTAACAATGAACTAAACAATGCGGAAGAAATAACCTATAACCTGAAAGTCAATGTACCAAAACATCTAAAGTTCAACAAGTCTAAACAAGAAGGGATGCAACCCCAATCTAATGAACTAATCAACTAACTAGAGAAAAAGTCTAAGTCCGAAATGGTAGACATAGGCGAAAGAAAACCCATTGCAGCCCGGAAGAATTGGCTCACCCTTGAATTCGAACGATCACTGATCTCCTATGCGAGGTCTGTCAATAGCTGCTTGAAGATGCCCTGTACTCAACAAAAATAAGAGCAAGTGCAGTATCAGTACACAGCCACAATGTACTGGTAGAATCACACGGCTATCCCACTAAGTATAACATACATAACTCAATACAACACTATAATCACATGCATATATCGAACATATACAATATCATCAACATTTACGAACAAGGTACAATTTCACATTTCAAAAGATACACAATTATATCAAATCATTGGTCCTCTGATAGAACCCAAGCCCAAACTGTTAGCATACCGAAACATGGTACCCGATCCAATTATTATGGCGGAACATGGCAATCAATCACATAGTTATGCTTGAACGTGGCAACCGATCCAAGTTAGTTATGCCGGAACGTGGCAACCGATTCATTCACACACCACAATCACAATCACAAGTATATCCTCAAGATCATACATTTAAGTCCTGATTTCATGGCTATCATAATTCATCTATCTCATTTACAACAAGTGTGGTCAATAATGCAACATTCATATACATACATGTATCATAATGAAGCAAGAACAAAAATACATCACATAATCATAGGATCACAACTATCACCTACCTCGAAACAAGTTTGAAACCCTAAGAATCTTGATCCTTCCCTTTCCGGATTTGTTCCACTTGTTCTTGGTCTACAAATAATCAATATAATGCGGGAATCAATAAACAATCATTAATTACCCGAATTACTAACCATTCTAACAACCCTAGATCATATCCATGATCCCCAAGTATCCAAAATAGGGCAGTTTCCACCATAGAATCTAGATCAAAACCCTCCCCCATCGATAATAACCCTTTCTATTATGTTCTACGGATCAAAAAACTGATTCGGGGAGTGAAAAGCTTACCTTTAGCCTCAAGAATGGTGGAAAATTGTTAAGAGTCACCTGGGGTCCGTTCCTTAGCTCTAAAAGTCAAAAAGTGCATAATAAGGTCGTTTAGGGGTTTATTTACTAACTTAAGTCACGTCAAACCCGCCACAACGGCCCTCACCTCACTGCAGCAGCCCTACCCCAGAGGCTTGCATGGAACCAATGAACTATTTTAATAAATCCAAGACCCCCATTTCACAACACACCTCTAAGCAATGATGTTCAGAAAATACCCTTCATGCTAAGATCGATTCCAGGAGTTCTACTCGACCAAATTCAATTCCGTAAAGTCGTATGGATTCCTTAAGAGTTATCTATCCACCCCATTTAATCAAAATCATAAATAATTCCCCTGATTGATACCAGATTTTCCTACAACTTAATCACTCCAATTTTGTCCAAATCTAGACTAGGTTAGAAAAATCCAAATACCACGAAAAAGGTTTTCGGCCCCAAATTTTCTCCCATTGGCTTTTCTATAACGACGGGACTATGTCGTTACAATAGATACCAATTTACCCATCACTCGTCCCTGAGTGACAAAACTTAGGAAAAATAGGCTAAGGAAAGAATGAAGTAGTACTTGAATCAACGAATAATTGGGGATACTTGTCTCGCATGTCCCTCTCGATTTCCCAAGTCACTTCCTCAACTGGACGATGCTTCCATTGAACTTTCACGGACTTAATCTCCTTGGTTCTCAACTTACGCTCATCACGATCAAGAATTGCAATAGGTTCTTCCCCGTATTAGAGGTCTTTGTCTAACACAATTGAGTCCCACTTAATGATATAGTCCCCATCACCATGATACCTCTTCAACATGGACACATGAAATACCGGATGAACTCCCGATAAATTAGGAGGTAAAGCCAATCTATACGCCAACGGTCCTACACATTCAAGAACCTCAAAGGGAACAAAGTGTCGTGGACTTAGCTTACATTTCTTGCTAAATCTCATCACCCCTTTCATGAGTGATACCTTAAGAAGAACATTCTCACCGGTTTGAAAGGTCATATCGCTCACCTTATGATCTGCATACTTCTTTTGTCTACTCTGGTCTGCTAAAAGTTTAGCTTGAATACTCCTCACCTTATCTTGAGCATCCGTCACTAAGTCAACCCCAAAAGGTTTCACATCGCCAACCTCAAACCATCCTATGGGTGATCTACATCCCCTCCCATATAATGCCTCAAACGGTGCCATATCGATGCTGGAGTGATAATTATTATTATAAGAGAATTCACACAAATGTAAGAAATTATCCCAATGCCCTCCAAAATCAATCAAACATGCCCTCAAAATGTCTTCCAATACTTGAATAGTCCTCTCCGATTGTCCGTCCATCTGTGGATGAAAGGCTGTACTAAAAGTGAGTTGTGTGCCCAATTCATAATGCAATTTCCTCCAGAACTTGGATGTGAATTAGGTACCACGGTCTGAGATGATAGAAAGGGGCACCCCATGCAACCTCACTATCTCTTTCATATATACTTTAGTCAATTGTTCAGCATTATAATCTATTCTTATCGAAATAAAGTGGGATAACTTAGTCAATCTATCAACCACTACCCAAATAGAATCAAACTTCCCCAAAGTCTTGGGAAGAACAACAACAAAATCCATGGATATTCTTTCCCACTTCCATTTCGGAATTTGCATTCTTTGAAGTAAACCTGCAGGCCTTTGATGTTCATACTTCACTTGTTGACAATTTTAACACTTTGCCACAAACTCCGCTATGTCTTTCTTCATGCTCGACCACCAATAAATTCGCTTCAAATCTCTGTACATCTTGGTCACACCCGGATGAATAGAATATCGCGAACCATGAGACTCTGCCAATAATTTCTCAATCAAGTCATCTACTCTAGGAACACATATTCTCCCTTTGAAATTGAGCACACCATCCACATCAAGAGTGGTCTCTTGTGCCTTACCAATCACAGTCTTCTTTCTAAGCTCCTCTAAATTCTCATCCTCAAATTATTTGGCCTTGATCTCCTCAATGAATGTGGCCCTTACTTCAATACTATCTAGCACCCCACCTCTTTCTGAGATGCCCAATTGCATGAATTTAGACTCCAAGGTCTAAATTTCTTTAGCCAAAGGTCGCTTGGTTACACTTAAGCAAGCTAAACTACCCATACTCACCGCTTTTCGACTTAAAGCGTATGCCACCACATTAGCCTTGCCCGAATGGTATTGAATGGTCACATCATAATCTTTAAGTAACTCCATCCACCTTCGTTGTCTCAAATTTGGATCCTTTTGAGTGAACACGTGCTGCAAACTATGATGATCAGTAAACACTTCACACTTGACACCATAGAGGTAATGTCGCCAGATTTGAAGAGCAAATACAACCGCTGCCAACTCTAAGTCATGTGTTGGATAATTCCTCTCATGCACCTTCAATTGACGTGATGCATAAGCTATAACATTCTTATCCTGCATCAACACAACACCCAAACCAAAATGTGAAGCATCACAATAAACAATAAAATCTTTACCTTCCACCGGTAATGCTAGGATATGTGCGGTGGTCAAGTGAGTCTTGAGCTTTTGAAAGCTATTCTCGTATTTTTCAGTCCATTCAAATGGTATCTCATTTTCGGTAAAATTAGTCAAGTGAGTGGCAATGCAGGCAAAGTTCTTCACAAATTGACGATAATAGCTAGCGAGCCCTACAAAACTCCTAACTTCCGTCACCGAGTTAGGCCGAACCCAATTCTTAACCGCCTCAATATTTTGAGGATCTACCATTACCCCTTCTTTTGAGACCACATGTCCCAAAAAAGCAACCGAAGTCAACCAAAATTTACACTTAGAAAATTTAGCATACAACCTTTGTTTCCCAAGAACACCCAAAACAATACGAAGATGGTCGACATGATCTTCCTCACTTTTCGAATAGACCACAATATCATTAATAAAGACAATGACAAACGAATCAAGGAATGGTTTGAACACCCCATTCATCAAACTCATGAAAGCTTCAAGCGCATTGGTCAAACCAAAAAGCATAACCAAAAACTCATAGTGCCCATAGCGAGTTCTAAACGCCGTCGTAGGCACATCCTCAGGCCTAATTTTCAATTGATGGTAACCAGATCTTAGATCAAATAGTTGCACCTTGCAATTGGTCAAAAAGATCATCTATTCGAGGCAAATGGTACTTGTTTCGAATAGTGACTCTATTTAATTGCCAGTAATCTATACATATTCTCATACTACCATCTTTTTTCTTAACAAACAAAATTGGAGCACCCCATGGAGAAGCACTAGGGCGAATAAATCCCTTATCAAGAAGCACTTGGATTTGAGCCTTAAGCTCTCTTAATTCTACCGGAGCCATGCGATATGGAGGAATTGAAACTGGACGAGTACCAGGTTCTAAATCAATGCAGAAATCTATATCTTTATCCGGAGGTATACCAGGCAAATCATTTGGAAACACTTCTCTAAATTCTGACACCACAAAAGTGGATTCAATAGGTGGAGTCTCAACCTCAACATCCCTAACATGAGACAAATAAGCCAAACAACCTTGCCCTACCAGTTTTCTAGCCCGAAAGGAGGATATGATTTTAGCTTGCTTAGACTTGTACACCCCTTCTCACTCTAACTTTTCCCTTCCCTGAATTTCTAGAGTTACAGACTTAGTATTACAATTTAACACAGCATAATAGGGGGACAACCAAGTCATGCCTAAAATAATATCAAAGTCAGTCGTATCCAAAATCACCAAATAAGCCCAAGACTGAAAACCCATAAACAAAATAGGACAAGCACGATAGACATGGGTAACTATGACCGACTCTCCAAATAGGGTAGAAACATGGATTGGGGCATCAAGAATATCACAAATCATATCAAATTCTGAGGCAAATCTCACGGATACATATGAATAGGTAGAACTCGGATCAAATAACACATTAGTCATCCGGTCACATACAAGAATAGTATCTGTGATCATTGCATCAGATGCCTCTGCCTCATTCTTGCCCGGAAAAGCATAACATTGAGCCATATCATCTTGACGAGCCCTTTCCCTGCCTGGTTGCACGTTACCCCTACCTGCATTACTGTTTTCTCTACCTTCACAGCCTCGTTGATTACCTTCTCGCCCACCTTATGGACGTCATCTACCATTATTACCATTCATCGCAGGTACCACAGGTCTAGAAGGCTGTTGTACGACATCTAATGTGGGTGGGAAAATATCTCCTTATATGCCTAGATTCTCCAGAATTGTATCAAGTACGATCAAAAGATGGTATGCCGATGAGATGGAGTTCCCGAGTAATTACCTGTAGAGGTGGGCATAGCGGACTAAATTGGCTTGGCTGCATTCATTGGCCTCCCTGAACCTCTAGAATAAGAACCTTGAAAGTTGCCTGAATTCTTGGCCCTTTTAGCCAACGCCTTAGCTTGATTGTCTCGCCTCATCCCCTCCACTTTCTTAACATAGTCTGTCACTTCATTAAAGCTTCTCCCTGCAGAGGTCATGTGAACAGATAATACCTGCAACTCAGAATTTAGTTCCTTAATAAATAAACGGATTCTCTTTTCGTCAGTAGTCACCAACTGTGTAGCATATCTAGACAATGAATGAAACTTGGCCGCATAGGCGGCCACAGACATACCACCTTGTTCCAAAGCCATAAATTCATCTTTCTTACGATCTCTCAAAATTCTAAGCACATATTTTTCTAAGAACAGAGCATGAAACTGGGTCCAAGTAAGTGGAGGTAAAACTGAAGATCTTCATTCCATGTAAGCTCTCCACCACTACTTGGCCTCACCTTGAAGTTGGAAAGTCATGAACTCAACCCCATGCTGATGAACGATACCTAATTTATGAAGCCTCTAGTAGCAATCTAGAATGAACTCATACGTATCCTCACTCTCAGAACCAAGAAATATCAGAGGTTTTAGCTTCAAAAACTTAGTCAACATTTCATGCTCATTACCGATCATAACAGAACCTAACAAAGGACGGAAGAAATCATCAGTACCTACGTTTACACCCACCTTGGGAGTAGTGATAGCAATAGGGGGATTAGCGGGAGCTGGAGTTGCTTGAGCCGATGGAAGCACACCAGGACCAGTCAATCCTTTAAAAATGACATGATCTGCTGAGCTTACACAAGGTCTATGGGAGGAATACCTGTAGTCTCAGCCTGCACCTCTTCCTCTTGTCCAACCTCCTCAACATTCTCAACATCAACATCCTCATCTATCTCTTCATGATGTACGGGAGGGCCCCCATTTTGGAGAATTTTTTTGACCGGTACCTCATCTCCAGTAAGCGCCACTCTTCTTTAGCCTCTACCCCTGCCTCGACCGCGACCTCTCACTGGAGATTCCTTAGCTAGAGCATTGATGGGAGCTACATGCCTGATGCCGTTATACCTAGTGTTAACCATCTGCGAACAGAAGAGTGAAGGAGGTTAGATACCAATTTAAATCGATAGATATTGTAACGACCCTAAAAATGAACTAGTAAAACTAGAGCCTAACGTGTGTGCGTTTGATTTTGGTGTGAGGTTTGATAGTGCTTTATGTTGTCCCAAGCCATGGTTGAGGTATTTAGGGGTTAGAAGTCAAGGTATGACCCCCCAAGGACCACCCTAAGGGTCCTTGAGGAGGACCCTAAGTCTAAACCCCAAGGAAACCATGAGGCTGCCCAAAATGGGGTGACCTACAGAAGGGGTCCACTCCCCGTAGGTCCATCCACGCCCCGTGGATGGCCTCCATAGGTCATGGCCCCTTAATGCACATCTCTGACCCAGAACATGAACTAACAGTACGGTCCATGAATGTACTCACGGTCCGTGAGTCTAGGTCTCGTGTATGGCACATGTGTGCTGTCAAAGACACGACCAAGCCAATGGTGCTTCGGTAAATTCCTCCCTTGGCTAGTTAAGTGCATGGAAGGTTATTTTAGGTGTATTAAGGTATTTTAAGAGTATTAAAAGTGTTAAACTCTATTTTACATTCTATTATTTCAAAACCCCAAATCAAAACCCTTCCCTCACAAAAAGTCTTCTCTCTAGAAACTCCATTGGAGATCAAGGTCAAGATCAAGCTAGGATTGGGGGTTTCAAGGTGTTTCTTCTTCAATTTTCATGGGGAATCAATAGCAAGGTATGGTAGTCTTGTTCCTTGTCTAACTTTTCATTCAAGGAGCCAAATCAAAGGTGATTTCAAAGTATGAAAAATCTAAGGTTTTACTCAATATCATGGGTTCTTTCATCAAACATTTTCAAATGGTTTATAATGACAAATTATGATTGTGTTGATGTTTAATTGATGATTTATGATGAAAATACTCTATGAACTCATGAATTCTCTCAATTCCTAAATTGTACCTTTTGAAGTGGGTTTGATGATCATGAATGAATGTGGATGGATTATACCTAAATTGATTTAGATTGTTGAATTGAATCTCTATTCATGCCTAATTGTATTAGTTAAAGGTTTGTTGGTGACTTATGATCGTGGCATTAAAAGGGTAAGTGATGACCTAATTTCATGTGTGAGTAATTGAAGTATTATCATGATGTTGTATATATGAATGTGATGTAAAGCATGTGTGTGATCTAAATGAATGAAAGATGATTGTGTTTAGAAGCTAATTGTGTTAGGATTGAATACTATCTCTCTATTAAGACTTGTAAATGATGGTGACAGTGTGCAAGGCTATTCTCACATACACACACACTTGAATGAATGAATGAAGTTCAATGATAATGTTAATGAATGTTGAGTCTATTGAAAGATTTTTCTCAAATTGTACTTTAATGAATTTTAATGACTTGTTGTGAAAGAACTTTCTCACAATAAGGGGTTTTTTTAGGTGAAAGGATATTCTCATCTTTGAATCTATGAGCTTTCCAATGAATGAATGTTGGGATATGATGGATACTCATCCGGGAGTTGAGGCGGAGTATCTAGTAACAATCCCTATATCCCGTTTTAGTAAATGTTGGGTTTGAGATGGATACTCATCTATGAGTTGAGACGGGGTATCTAGTAACAATATTTTATACCATAATGAACTAATGTAATGAATGTAATGTATTTCGTGGGAATAATGCTAAGCACCGAGAGGATATGGTTTGAGATGGGTTCTCATCCGTGAGTTTAGGTGGGGTACTTAGTAGCAATCTGTCGAGATGGGTGCTCATCCGTGAGTTGAGGCGGGGTATCTAGTAGCAATCTCCCTATCCCATAACTATGTGCCCACATAGGTCTAGCTAGTGGATCTACTTAAGGCTAAACAAATGATGGTCCTACCTTAGGCAAGTAGGAATCCCTTATCCGGTTAGGGTGACATCGGGATTTCATGTCAAGCTCTCATGGTCTATGTTGGTTAAGGCTCACCCCCACAAAGAATGTTAATGAACTATGGCTTCTTAAGAATGCACTACTTCGTGTGGATAGTGGTATGGGACGCCATCTATGCATTGCACAAGTAGGCATTTGAGAGAAGGCATGGGGTGTTCCTTATAATGTTAAATGAAATGAATGGGCTTTTATGATGATGGTAATGAAGAAGGCTGATTTAATTTATAATGAATGAAGGTGCTCTTAATGTAATAAAGTTAATGAAGAATGTTGACTTATATGTTTAATGTGAAGATGCATGCTATACTTGGATTGTATTATGAATTACTTCCTTGTTATGACTTGTTGAGTATGAATGTGCCTTGTCTATGGTGACTTCAAAGGAGTACTTGGTGTGAGTAGTAGTATGGGATGCTACTTGCACATTGCACAAGTATGACTTAGAGTTGTCTTAGATGTTGGTTTTAATGTGATGATGTGACTTGTGTGATGTTTATGTCTCTTATATGCTTTATTGTGTAAAGGTGGGAAGGTTGAATGGTAAGTTCACTTTTGGTGACCTTAAGGTGGTACTTTGGTGTGGATGGTGGTATGGGACGCTATCCATACATTGCACAAAGTATAGCTTGAGGGTTACTTGGGGTGAAGGCTTAATGTGAAGGTTAAGGTTTATATGTGGATTATGTTCTAATGTGAAAAGTATGACTTGTATGTTGGTTGTGACTTATATATACTATGCCTATTTTTATCAATGTTCATGAACTTTTACAAAAATGGCATATATCATGACTTCCAAAGAAAATGCCCATTTTAAGCATATTTTTGCATGGCTTCCATACTTAGTACATCTAATGTGCTAACCCATATTTCTTTTCCCTTTTTACCAAAGTGTAGGGTTTGAAGATGTTGGTGTTCTATGCTTGAAGGATAGGTTTCTAAAGTTCTTGAAGATGAAGACTTGGTGAGTCCTCATAGTTTCGAGGACAAAACCCATTGTGTTCCTTTATGTCTTGTAGTTTATGTTAAAGCTTTTGTATGGGCTAAGTCCCAATGTTGTATTCAAAGTATTAGATGGTTTGAGACATAGTACACAATGTCTAGAAAGTCTTCCGCTTTCTTTTTCAATGAAAATGTCTTCGATTGTAAATAAAGTTTTTAATTCTCCTCTATTTTTCCTATGTTCTTATGTTCAAGAATGCTATGAGGCTTGTATTAGACCCCTTTGGGGTCAAGTACGCCGTGTTACGACTAGGGGGTGCTCTCGGGTCGTGACAGATACCAATTGGAATCAAGTTATAGCACGAAGAACCAAGAGAAAATAGAGACATTTCCTAAAGTCCTATAGCCTCTCGAAGAAAAGTAAAGACGTCCCCGTACCGTTCCGTGAGACTCTACTAGACTCGTTTTCGTACATCAAGATCAATGAACCTAGACTCTAATACCAACTTTGTCATGACCCAGACCATCGTGATTGGCACCCACACTAACTCTCTGGTGGGAGAACCACTAATACAACTCAAACCAAGCAACTAAAGCAAAAACTAAGGCATTTAAGTTACGGAATCAAGTTAAGTACTACGGAAATGAATAGGGAGTTCCTATAAACTCCAACAAAAGTTTAACAACGAACTAAACAATGCGGAAGAAATAACTTAGAACCTGAAAGTCAATGTACCAAAACATCTAAAGTTCAACAAGTCTAAACAAAAAGGGATGGAACCCCAATCTAATGAACTAATCAACTAACTAGAACAAAAGTCTAAGTTCGAAACGGTAGACATAGACGAAAGATAACCTATGGCAGCCCGGAAGAATTGGCTCACCCTTGAATTCGAACGATCACTGATCTCCTAAGCGAGGTCAATCAATAGCCACTTGAAGATGCCCTGTACTAAACAAAAATAAGAGCAAGTGTAGTATCAGTACACAACCATAGTGTACTGGTAGGATCACGCGGCTATCCCACTAAGTGTAACATACATAAGTCAATACAACACTATAATCACATGCATATATCGAACATATACAATATCATCAACATTTACCAACAAGGTACAGTTTCACATTTCTCAAGATACACAATTATATCAAATCATTGGTCCTCTCATGGAACCCAAGCCCAAACTGTTAGCATACCGAAACGTGGTACCCGATCAAATTATTATGGTGGAACGTGGCAATTGATCCCATAGTTATGCCGGAATGTGGAAACCGATCTAAGTTAGTTATGCCGGAACGTGGCAACCGATCTATTCACACACCACAATCACAATCACAAGTATATCCTCAAGATCATACATTTAAGTCATGATTTCTTGGCAATCATAATTCATCTCTCTAATTTACAACAAGTGTGATCAATAATGCAACATTCATATACATACATGTATCATAATGAAACAAGAACAAACATACATCACACAATCATAGGATCACAACCATCACCTACCTCGAAACAAGCTCGAAACCCTAAGAATCTTGATCCTTCCCCTTCTAGATTCGTTCTGTTTGTTCTTGGTCTACAAACGATTAATATAATGCGGGAATCAATAAACAATCACTAATTACCTGAATTACTAACCATTATAACAACCCTAGATCATACCCATGATCCCTAAGTATCCAAAATAGGGTTGTTTTCACCATAGAATCTAGATCAAAACCCTCCCCCATTGATAATTACCCATTCTATTACGTTTAATGGATCAAAAAATGGATTCGGGGAGTGAAAAGCTTACATTTAGCCTCAAGAATGGTGGAAAGCTGTTAAGATTCGCCTGGGGTCCGTTCCTTAGCTCTAAAAGTTGAAAAGTGTAGAATAAGGTCGTTTAAGGGTTTATTTACAACCTTAAGTTGCGTCGAACCCGCCACAGTGGCCCTCACCCCGCTGCAGCGACCCTGCCCTGGCGGCAAAAATCCCGCCCCAGCGACTTGCACGGAACCAGTGAGTTATTTTAATAATTCCAAGACCCCCATTTCACAACACACCTCTAACCAACGACGCTCAGAAATACCCTTCACGCTAAGATCGATTCCGGGAGTTCTACTCGCCCGAATTCAATTTCATAAAGTCGTACGGATTCCTTAACGAGTTATCTATCCACCCATGTAATGAAAATCATAAATAATTCCCCCGATTGATACCATATTTCCCTACACCTTAATCACTTCGATTTCGTCCAAATCTAGACTAGGTTAGAAAATTCTAAATACTACGAAAAAGTTTTTCGGCCCTAAATTTTCCCCTGTTGGATTTTCTATAACGACGGGAACAAGTCATTACAACCCCGCACCCTACCTCCATTTTTCATCCTTGCAACATACGGACAACCCTTGTTCCTTAACACTAATACTCTTGAACCCTTGGCCCTTCCAGTTTCATTTAACGATGATATACATACGAGTTAAATCAACATAGTAGAAAAAACATAAATAGGTCATCATATCATTTACAATTCTGGGGAAACAACATCCAAAATTATTTACAAACAACGTGCAACTTCACCAATACAAGATATACAATCATGTCAAGTCATTGGTTCTCTCATGGAACCCAAACCCAAACTGTTAGCATACATGAACGTTGTACCTGATCCAATGTTTATGCTAGAACACGGAAACCGATCCTATAAATATGCCGAACGTGGCAACTAATCCAAGTTAGTATTTCGGAATGCAAAACCCGATCCATTCAACAAGCCACAATCACAATCACAAGTATATTCTCAATTTCATACAATCAAGTCATGACTTATGGCATACCTCATTCAATTATTCTTATATATGTTTATTGTGATTCATCATGCAACCTTCCCATACATATACACATTATAAGGAAACAAGTACACCCATATATCCCAGATTCATGAAATCACAACCATCACCTATGAGGTGTTAATTGACATATATCTCTTAACCATAATTTGATCATACTTAGCCCTAGTTCATCATCTCAAGTTTCTTCCTATGATTCAATCATCTTACATTCGGTGCACAAAGGCCTACGCATAATTCCTACCATTGATTATCATTAAACCACGCAGTGGGCACAAATTTATAACTACTCAATTAATAAAACCTAGCCTACCTGGGCGCCAAGCAGCTGCACGAAGTGTTTTACTTCGATTCTTGTTTTCAGACTTCGTGACGGTGATCTTGATCGAAAATCCGCCCTTCGCCACGCTCCTCACGCTAGAAATCTCCTTCTCCTTTCTTTCCAAGCTTAGAGCAGTTTTTGGGGGTTTCTAGGGTGGTTTACGTCTAAATTTGGTATTTTAGGAAGAAGGAGAAAATAATATTTCGTGTTATTTACATTTTGTCTCGCCTATCCCGCTCTGGCGCCAACTTACCCCGCCGTGGCGCCTCCGCCCTAGCGGCATCTGTCCCGCCTTGGCAGGACAGTGGCCAGTAATTTTTGAATTTTTGCTTTTCCTAAATAATGACGGTTCGGGTCGGTATAATAGATACCAATTTACCCCTCGTTCACCCCCAAACGACTAGCAAATGAGTCATTACACACTCTATCCCAAAGTCCTTTCAACTAACAACTCGGTCCATTATAAAATCACGGATGGGGATGGTTTTTCAAGTCTGATTCATGATAGGTTCTATATTTTAAAGGACCATTTTGGGATATGATGTAACGCTCAAAGAAAATTTTGCGTCCTAATTTACACAGCCTGAACCTACCAGGGCGGCAGCCCTCCCTCTAAGGCGCTGTGGTGAGAGAACTCCTGCTAAAGCGGGAGATCGGGAACCAGTACATAGGGGGGAAAATCCATTTTCCCCCATTGTTCCAAATTCCTCCCCAAACTTCTCAAATCACTCTCGATCGCTCTCCTCCGAACGTCAAAATGAAGGTAAATTTCTTGCTCTTTACGCTCCTTACTTTATTACTTACTTAACTATGACTGCATGCCGTTGAACAATCGATTAGAAACAATTTTGAGGGTTGTTATTTGAAAATGAACATAGGTTGCTAGTTTGATAGAAAAATGTAGCATGGGCACTTTTCTTACGTCCCCAACGTCTCTACAACGTTCTGGGCGTAAGGATTTCTTAGAAATTTGGTCGAATTAATACCAAAATGGGTGGGGGAAAGTTCAATGGTCTCTTAATAGAAAACTCAAATTTGAGGGGTATTTAGGGGTTATTTTGCTGAAATAATTGCATATTTAGGTTCTAGGTGTAACAACCTTCAAAATGAAGTAGGATAAAGTAGAGCCTCACATGGGTTTTATGCATTTATAACTTAAAATAATGAAGAATAGTCTTTTAAGTCAGTTTTAAAGAGTTTGGAAGTCAAACGTCAAGGGATGACCAAGACGTTCAGAAACTAGTCTTTTACGTATTGGTGTGTTAGATGTTGTTCATATTTTTATGTGATGTTTGGAGTCTAAAATCAGTGGAGGTTACCCTAGTGTCTTAATAAATGTTTTTAGGGTCAAAACGTTCAGATACGACTCCCCGCGGGCCACCCTAAGGGTCCCCGAGGAGAGCCCCAACCTTGGCCAAGCAAGCTACCAAGGCAGCTTGAAGTTGTGCTTAGAGGAAGCATGTCCACGTCGCGGACTAGCTCCACTAAGGGCCAAAAGTTTGGTCCGTGTCGTGGACATGTCGCGCACTCTACTGTCTCAAATTTAATTTCCAGAAAACTTGTGGAAACAACTCCGTATCGCAAACTTGTTTTCCGACGAAATCTGCGAAAATAAAACTCAAGTTTGACTTGTTTAAAAAGTCCAACTAAGTGAGGGGTAGTTTGGGTACTTTGGGGAATTATTATAAATGGTTATTCCACCTATTTTAGGGTATTTTAAGTTGATTAAAAGCCCAAAACCTAAAATTAGACCCCATTCTTCAAATTGACCCTTCCCTCTCAAAATAGATTCTCTCAAAAAACTCCATTGAAGACCTTGATGAAGCTCAAGCTAGAAGATGGGTTTTCAACTGATTTCTTCTTCAATTTCATGGGTCTTCAATAATTAAGGTATGGTGACTCTTGATTCTTGAATAACCTCTCATTCAAGGAGTTCTATCAAAGATTTTCAAAAGTGATTCAAAGAAAATTCCTAATTTTAAATCTATGGGTTCCTTGTCAAATGATTTTCTAAATCATTATATTGATGAATTAATGGGGAATTAATGTTTTTAAGACAATTTTCAAAGTTATTCTTGAAGAACCCATGATCTCCAAATTCTCAAAATTGGCCTATGATGTGGGTCTTTGTGAATATGATCTCTATTGGTGAAATTATGTTTAGATTAGATTGTATTGATGTTTCCTATTATTATCTATACTTATTCATGTTGAATTGTTGGTATATTGATGAGTTGAGAATTATGGACTTATGGGAAAAGTTATGGGTTGATCCCTTGGCTTATAGAATTGTACTAGATTGTGTTTATGTTATTGAATTACATTGTTGATTCCTATTACTATCTATGTCAATTGATTATAAATTGTTGAGGATTGATCCATGGTGATCATGGCTTGGAGAATTGTTAGGTTGACCTAACTTCTAGTCTATAGTATGAGAATTGATGTTGTGTGGTTTAATCCACTTATGGTGGAGGTGTTCACTTCTTTTCTATCTATGCATGTTGAGGGCATGGACTTGAAGGCAATAGATGTGAAGTGAATTGATGATTATGATGCATATGTTTATGAAGTTATGCTATGAAGGTTATGTATGAAATCCTCAATGCTAGCATGATGTTTAAAGTGTGTTGATGATGAGGAGTATAATGTGAATGATAATGTTAGGGATAAGGTGTGGTCTACATGATTAATTATGTTAGGTACTATTGTGGAATGACCCCTACCTATATGACCCCTATATGAATGTTTGATCATATACATGTTAGGAGTACATATTCAATGTTGAATGTGTCCTTGTCTCCTATGATGAAGTGTGGGTGTGTGGTCTAGAATCCCTAAGGACTTTATATGTGAATTGCTCATGAATTGGGGACATTGTGAATGTGTTGTGATCCCTTTAACGGAAGAACACTCAATATTAATGTTGTTGCTAATATCTCTATATGAGGACAAATATGCACACACACACACTATACATGTATAGCTATTAAGATGATGTGTTATGGTGTCTATTGAAAGGTGAACTCTTATATGCACCCTTACATCTTATTATGCATGCAAAGTGTATGATTAGTAAGGTATGAATATGTGTTGTATAAAGGTGTTTATGTGAAAGGTTTTTCTCACATATGTAAACACACACATGAATGAATGAATAAGTTTTATGATAATCTAGTGAAAGTGAGTCACTTGAAATGTTTCCTCAATTGTACTCTAAACTAGACTATTTTATGAGTATGATATGATTATGTGAAAGGTCATTCTCACATAATGTAGGTACTATGATGAAAGGTCATTCTCATCTTAGAAACATTTGAGCTATATGATATGAGAGATTAAGTCCCTAAAGCCTACTTTATGAACTAATGTTGAATAAAGGCTTAAAGTTGTTTAAAAAGGGAGTTGGAGCTTAGCACCGAGTGAACATGAAAAATGAGAGTGGGGGCTTCACGTTTAGCAAGCCCGGCTTCCCACAAGAGAACCTTCACGTTTAGCAATTTCGGGTTCTCAACATAGATGTTGTCTCATGAGATGGAAACCTCAACGCTTAGTAAGTCAAGGTTTTCTAGTAGCAATCTCCTTGTTCCATAACTATGTGCCCCCATAGGTATTAGCTTAGTGGATCCATTAGATAGTTATTATGTATGTAGGTCCTACTTTGGCAAGTAGTACCCTCTCTTTTCGGTGTGGGAGTAGAACACCGGATTCCATGTAGCTCACATGGTCTATGTCGGTTATGGCAATGTCTCTCGAAAGTTAAGAAATGAACTAAGATAAGAATATGAACTCTAGTCATGATTTCTTGAAGAGTTACTTAGTGTAGGTAGGACTATGGACCCTACTTATGCATTGCACAAGTGTACTCTAAGGGAGGTTATG
>JAJOOF010008320.1:0-17864 GCA_029582545.1 Solanum lignicaule | reverse complement strand
GATATTTATGAATAACTCTTATTTTCAGAATTCCTTTGTTGTTAAAGAAGTTGTCATTGTTTCTTCAGAAAAAAATTCTTTGAGAAAAAAAATGAATAGTTTTTTTTCTAGGGTAGCTTATAAACTTATTTTTGTAACAATTTTTTGGAAGAAGTTAACTTTGGTTTGGATTATAAATTTTATTGATACAGTGTTTAATTCTTAATTTTAAAATAAAATAAGTTATGCACATTCAGATATTAAAAATAAACAATCTTAATGATTCAGTGTTCATACGTAGAACTTACATCTTAATATTCAGATGCACATTCAGATTATGACATCTTAATCTTAATGCAGATCTTACATAGGTAAGTTATCGTACTTTTTAGAGACACCTTATCTCTTTCAAGCAGAGGTTTAGTGGATCCACTTAGTTGAAGTGTTCAATACCCCGACAAGGCATATGACAGTTCTGGCATCGTGGGCGAGACATTGTATCATCACGTAGCTCATAGTGATTTTTTTTTTGTGAGAGAATCTCACAATTAAGAGTAAAGATTATTTCTATTGTATTTTTTATATAGATCCATGATTTAAAATCATTTATTTATGATTCTTTAAATATATTCATCTCTTAACATTGCTTGTATTGAATTGAGTCGAGGAAATAATTGTTTCAGCCATATCAGTCCAGTTATATATCCAGTCACCTATATTACATAATCGTACATTATATGTACCGATGACTTTTGACCTGCATCTTTTTATGATGTAGATACATGTGTTTAGCATTATAAATAGTCTCTTTGTTGAGATCACTTGGCACTTTAGATAGATTGGGTGAACCTCCTTTCATTCTGGAGGACTTCAAATTTATGTTCTAGTCAGTTTTCTTGAGATGTTATGAGTCTTGTCTTGACATTCATCTTGAATAATAGAGGCTTCATAGAAAGCTAGAGTTAAGGAACCTCCTTTGTTTTTTTGCAAATTATTTTACTTATGTGATTGAGTATTTTATAAGAAATTTTAGTTGAGTATTTGTTTTGAATTTAAATATTCTAAATTATGTTTTAAGCATATTCTCGCTTGAGTAAGTCTTCCCCTAAGTAGAGAGGCTAAGGGTTCGCTTGGGGGCCAATAATGGTTCTCAAGTGTTGGTCAGGTCTAGGATGTAGGCTCGTAGAGTGACATTAAGTAAAAGGTATGTAACAGCTCAAAAAATAGACTTGTAAGAAAGGATTCAACAATGGTTGAAGGTTCTAAGGAAGGGTTCAAGGATGGTGGAAGAGTCCACGGTCAGTGAACCCAAGCCTTGTGAATAATATTCTAAGGCAAGGGTCAAATGAAAGGTTCAAGGTCGCTCGAAGAGTCCACGGTCAGTGAACCCATCCTGGAACCCAAGCCTTGTGAAAAATATTCTAAGGCAAAGGTCTAAGGATGGGTTCAAGGATGGTAGAATAGTCCACGATCAGTGAACACATCTTTGAACCCAAGTCTTGTAAAAGATATTATAAGGCAATGGTCTAAGGAAGGGTTCAAGGACGGTGGAAGAGTCCACGGTTAGTGAACCCATCCTTGAACCCAAGCCTTGTGAAAATTAATCTAAGGCAATGATTCACGGACAGGCTCATAGCTAGTAGAAGGGTCTACGAACGGTAGACACATCCGTAGAGATTGACTTAGAAAAAAAAATCTTGGCCTCTTGCTTACGATAGCCTTTGCGGGTCGTGAATCGATGAATGGCCGGTTAAAGGCTTTCGTGAAAGGGTCCCGTCAGTAATTTGTTCAATGGTATATGTGTCTTTTCCTATGCATCTAAAACATAAACTAAGTCATTTTAATCCTAATCCTAGACCATATATAAGTCTTTTAATCATAAAGTTTCACCATTCTAAACCACTCTTTCAATTTCCCCAAATCCCTCCAAGTTCTTCCCCCAAATATTTCTCTCTCTAAAATAAGGAGAAGTCAAGCTAGGGTTTTCAAGATCAAGCCTCCTAATCCTCCATTGATTGCAAGCTTTTGGCATTAAGGTATCATAGTCTTCATCTATGGAGCTATTTCCTCCGTAGAGTTCCTAAATTCTTCAATTTACAAAGTTAGAAATCACCAATTGAAGTTAGGTTTTTCTTCTATGTCATGGGTTCATTTAAATGTTGATTCAATTGATTGTTTTATGAAGTATTATGCATGAGTTGATATAATTCCATTTTTTAAAGTTGAATCCCCATGAACCCATGCATAACCGATGTTTCCTAAGCTATGATGATATAATGTGGGTTTTCATCTATGAAATATGAGTTTATGAAAATATGCATGTTCTTTATGAAATTAATGAAAAGTCATTTAAGTTACATTGAGACTAACACGTAAATATTGTTAGTTTTATTGTTGTGAAAGGATTTCTCACATACTACTCAATACTGAATGTCAAAGTGTTTTCTCACATAAGGATTCTTAGAGTTGAAAGGTTTTCTCAACCTAACTTTGAATCAAGATTTATGAGCTATTCTAAAGAAACTTGGATTGGATTGGCTATTTGATGTGCCTTCCATGAAAGATAAGTCAAGTAATTATTTATGACTATTCCGTGGGATTTATGCTTAGCACTGAGAGGATATTCAGATTGAAGCTCTCCCGTAGTTAGAGGTCGTGTTTCTAGTAGCTATATGCTTATCCCATACCTATGTGCCCCTATATGATGACTGTCTTTGATAGACATTAGCTAGAAGTTTAGGTTCTTACCTTGACAAGTAAGAACAACCCATTTCGGTGTGGGGCAGACACCAGATTCCATGTTATAGCTCGCATGGTCTCCATGTAAGTTAAGGCTACTTCCTACATTAATAATGATGAACTTGTTGAGAATTGATTCAAAAAAAGAGTCTAAGTTACTAAGTGATTGATTATTTACAGTGAGTTTGAATAAGTCTTTTACTAGAGTTGAAAGAGTCTTTGTTAGGTTGTTATTTACTTGCTATTTTTCTGGCACTTTCCTAGTTCTAGTCAAGTGGAAGTCATGGACATATATTATCTTCCTGAGTCTGTAAGCCTATAAAGGCAGATATTTCCAGTTAATAAAGTAAGCACTTCTACAAAGTATTTCCTTCATCTTCTTTGTGCAACTCTAAGTTTTGTAGTTAAGGAACGTCTGTTTTTCCCACATTGTGATATCAAAGCAAGCGTTCGGTCTATGACTGGGCGATAAAGAGATAAGAAACAACCAGGGAGTGAAGTTTAAGAAGGAAAAAAAAGGTTATGGCAGCAAATGGTATATCCTCTTCTTCACAACCCCTCATACCCGTTTTCAATGGTGAAAAGTATGAGTTTTGGAGCATCAAAATGAAGACCTTGTTTAGCTCTCAAGAATTGTGGGGCTTGATTGAAGATGGGTTACCTGATGTAGCAGAGCCGGATGCAGAGGAAGAGAAGAGATTAAAAGAAATCAGAAAGAAGGATACAAAAGCTTTGTTCTTTATTCAACGAGCCGTTCATGAAACAATCTTCTCAAGAATTGCAGCAGCTACTACCTCAAGAGATGCTTGGCTGATTTTGAAACCTGAGTTTCAAGGTTCCTCAAAGGTAATTACTGTGAAACTACAATCTCTTCGTCGTGATTTTGAAACATTGTTCATGAAAAACAATGAATCTGTGCAAGACTTTTTATCAAGAGTTAGTGTAATTGTAGGTCAAATGAAATCATATGGTGAAGAGATAGGTGATAAAATTGTAGTTTCAAAAGTTTTAAAAAGTTTACCTCCAAAGTTTGATAATGTGGTTGCAGCCATAGAGGAATCAAAAGACTTATCTAAGTTTTCATTTGATGAACTAATGGGCTCTTTGCAATCTCATGAGTCACGGATCAATAAGTCAATAGAGAGAACTGAAGAACAAGCTTTTCAAGTGAAGGAAGAGCATCCAATTCAAAATGAGATGTCGTTAGAACAAGGAGCACGAGGATATGGCAGAGGCTCTTTTAGAGGCAGAGGACGTGGTAGAGGTAGAAGCCAATCTGGGTGGACAAATAGTCACAAAAGTGGAGTGCAGAGTTACAATTGTCATAGGTTTGGCCATATAGAAGCTAACTGTTGGTATAAAAATGATCAAGCTAGTTATGCCGAGGAAGAGGAAGAAGAAAACGTGCTTTTCATGGCTCACTCTACCACCATAGATTACAAGACTGATGTTTTGTTTATGGATAGTGGATGCTCCCATCAGATGACCGGTGAAAGAAAAGGACTTAAAGAGTTAGATGAGACAAAAAAAAGGCGAATTTGGCTTGGTGGTAACAAGGAAATTCAAGTCGAAGGTGAAGGTACTATTGCTGTCCAGACTAGTCAAGGTAAAGTGAAACTTATCCAAAATGTGTTATTTGCTCCTAGTTTGGCAAATAACTTACTAAGTGTTGGGCAATTGTTGAGTTGTTGATTCTCTGCCTTGTTTTATGATGACTCACGTGTTATTAAGAATAAGAAATTTGGTCAAATCTTAGCAAATATTCACATGATAGATAATAAAATGTTTCCATTTGAAGTTTCAAAAGTTGAACAAGCCTTGATTGTTAGTGAGAAAAATCTTGGCGAATCTAAGTTGTGGCATTTGCGTTATGGACACTTGAACATGAATGGATTGAGATTGCTAAGTCAAAATAAGATGGTTCATGGTTTGCCAAATATAGGATCTGTTGAAAATACATGTGAAGGTTGTATATATGGCAAACAACATAGAAATTCTTTTCCTATTGGAACATCCTTAAGAGCTACTAGCTATCTTGAAATTGTTCATACAGATTTGTGTGGTCCTATGAACATAGAATCGCTTACTGGTTCTCGATATTTTTGTTACTAACTGATAAATACAGTGGGATGAGTTGGATATATTTTTTGAAGCTCAAATGAGAAACTTTTGCAAGCTTAAAAAAATTCAAGACATTGGTTGAAAACCAAGTTGGTAACAAAGTTAAGGTTTTGCGTAACGACATAGGAGGTGAGTTCTTATCACAAGAATTTAAGTTATTTTTTTAAGAAAATGGAATTCACAAGGAATTGACTGCACCTTACACTCCGGAGCAAAATGGGATTGCTGAGCGGAAGAACCGAACTGTAGTGGAGATGGCCAGGAGTATGTTAAAGAGTAAAGATCTTCCAATTCAATTTTGGGCTGAGGCTATTCATACTGCAGTTTATCTGCTTAATATCTCTCCGACCAAAGCAGTCATGGGTCAGACACCTTTCGAAAACTGGAAAGGTAGAAAGTCGTGGGTAAGTCATTTCAGAATTTTTGGTTGTATTGCATAAGCTCTAATAAATTCTCAATATCGTAAAAAGCTTGATGAAAAGTCTAAAAAATGCATCTTTTTTGGATATTGTTCTAAATCTAAGGCTTTTAGATTGTATAATCCCACAAATGGTAAGGTGATTATAAGGAGAGACGTTGTATTTGATGAAAACACTTTCTGGAAATGGGACAGCAACAATAAAAGTTCACAAGTTACAATGGAAGATGAAGCCTTTCCTAGTGAAGAAGTAAGTCAATCTCTTGGTAATAGTCAGTCTCTTACTAATACACCAAGCCACCTTTCTGGAAACTCCAGCAACACAAGTCCAAGGTGTAGCAGCCCAACATTGATGGTGCATGACTCAAAAGGTTCTAGTGAAACTCCTCCACGAAAGTTTAGATCACTTTCAGATATTTATGAAACATGTAATTTGCTCTATTTGGTGAAGACCCAACTAGCTTTCAGGAAGCTTCAACAAAAATGGAATGGAGGTGTGCAATGGAAGAAGATCTTATGGCAATAAGGAAAAATGGGACATGGGACTTGGTGGACCTTCCAGATGGAAAAAATGTTATCGGAGTAAAATGGGTATTCAAGACAAAGTACCTTGTTGACGGAAGTGTGCAGAAACACAAAGCCAGATTGGTTGCAAAAGGATATTCGTAGCAACAAGGCATTGACTTTGACGAAACTTTCTCTCCAGTTGCTCGCTTTGAAACAGTAAGAATCCTTTTAGCTTTGGTTGTACAATTAAAGTGGAAGGTTTATCAATTTGATGTTAAGTCTTCATTCCTTAATAGTGATTTGGAAGAAGAAGTATATATAACACAGCCAGATGGTTATATGGAGAAAGGAAAGGATAACAAAGTATACAAGTTGAGGAAAGCACTCTATGGGCTAAAATAAGCTCCTCGTGCATGGTACAACAAAACGATTCACATATCAAAGAAAATGGTTTTGAAAGAAGTAAGAATGAGCCAACTTTATATGTGAAGAAATATGAAAAAAATGATCTATTATTGGTGTGTCTGTATTTTGATTATATGATCTATATGGGTTCATCTTACTCTCTTGTATGTGATTTCAAATCTTCTATGATGAAAACATTTGAAATGACGGATTTGGGAGTGTTGAATTATTTTCTTGGACTTGAAGTGAAGCAGGAAGAAGATGGAATTTTCATATCTCAAAGGAAATATTCCACTGATCTTCTCAAAAGATTTAACACGCTTAACTGCAAAACAGTGGCTACTCCTATGAATGTAAATGAGAAGCTGCAACTTGATGATGGTATTGAAAAAGCTGAAGGAAGTTATTTTAGAAGTTTAGTATGAGGCTTAATTTATTTGATGCACACTCGTCATGATATATCATTTTCTGTTGGAATCATTTCAAGGTTTATTTATATGCCTTTGAAGCATCATCTTGGAGCAGCTAAAAGAGTCTTGCGCTATGTTGATGGAACTACAGGATTTGGACTATGGTACTTTCGAAGTACTAATTTTAATCTCTATGGTTTTTCAGATGGTGCTTGGGCAGGGAATGTGAATGATAGAAAGAGTGTTTCTAGGAACCTTTTCACTGTTGATTCTTCAGCTATTACTTGGAGCTCAAAGAAACAATCAATAACAGCATTGTCTTATTCCGAGGCTGAATATGTTGCAGCAGCATTTTCAACATGTCAAGTGTTGTGGCTGAGGAAATTGCTTGCTGATCTTCACCAAGAACAAAAGGGAGCAAAAAAAATTTTCTGTGATAATTTATCAGCAATTGCAATGGCGAAAAATCCTGTTTTCATGAAAGATCAAAGCACATAGATATTCAGCATCATTTCATCCGTGATCTGGTTGCAGAAGGGGTGATTGAGTTGAAGATTTGTAGCACATAAGAATAAGTGGTAGATATTCTTACTAAAGCACTTCCTCAGGCAAAGCACAATTACTTTATGTTATGCCTTGGCGTATGTGATTTTGAATCAAGGGGGAGTGTTGAGAATTGATTAAAAAAAAAGAGTCTAAGTTACTAAGTTACTGATTATTTAATTTGAGTTTGAATAAGTCTTTTACAAGAGTTGAAAGAGTCTTTGTTAGGTTGTTATTTGGTTGCTATTTTTCTGGCACTTTCCTAGTTTCTAGTCAAGTGGAAGTCATGGACAGATATTATCTTCTAGGGTCTGTAAGCCTATAAAGGCATATATTTCTAGTTAATAAAGTAAGCACTTGTACAAAGTATTTCCTTCATCTTCTTTCTGCAGCTCTAAGTTTTGTAGTTAAAGAACCTCTCTTTTTCATACAGAACTAAGGCTACTTTAAGAAGTATCTCACAAGTGTTCAAAGATGAGTTTTACTTGCATTTGACCATGATTACTATGATGTTTTCTAACCTTTTTCTTATTGTTTTAACTTAGTCTTTGCATGACATGAAATGTTTTTTTAGCGTGATTTTGTAGCTCTATGCATTGCTATCATACATGGTACATTCTTGTACTCATGAATACTTTTGCCTGCATTGTTCCCAAATGTAGGGTCTAACACTCCAGCTTCCCATCTTTGTGGCTAGGGATCACTTAGTAGCTATTGAATATTGGTGAGTCCTCATGTTTCGAGGACCAAACCTATTATTGCATTTTTTCTTTACATTTCAAATGTTGTACGTTATGTCAGGGTTACGTCCTGATTGTTGTTGATTTGATAGATGAGTTTAAAACTATATAGATTTCCTCTTTCTTTTACAAAAAATCTTTATGATATGAATTGTCTTGTAAAATCTCTTGATTTTCTAGTATCTTGTTTATGCATACTAAGTGGCTTGTGTGGGGCCTCTCGAGGACCTATACGCCATGTTACGCCTAGGATATACTTTGGGTCGTGACAAGGAAGAATGGTGAGGGAGGCCCATGTACTAGACTTCATTTGTCACCTAGATCCTTCTACTCACCACTTTGCCAACTGAACCCTCGAACCCAGTGAAACAGAACATTTTAAACCCTTTTTGAACTACCTAATGGTGCGTAAATTATAAACGCATCCACGAAGCTTTCCACATCATTTAAAAAAGTTACATAGGAAATGACATGTTAAAACTAATTTCCTTTTTATTTCATACCTCCATTTCTTTCTTTATCATTTCAACCAGACCCTCATACTCTCTCTTGGCCCGATTCCATTGTTGATTACTACAATTTGTTTTTTATCTTTTTCTAAGGTGTTTGAGTTCACATTTCACTTTATAGTTGTAAGTTTGTTAACTATTATATGTTTTTTTTGAAGTTGTTTTTGGTGTATGATTTTGGATTTTGTTGTATTATAGGGTTTTAGGAGTTACAACTTTTGTAGAGCTTATGTTATGATTTTTGGAAGAAGTTTGATTTGTTTCATACCTTATATACACATAATAGCAATTTGTAAAGTTGTTATGCATCAATGACATTTGTTGTGAATAAGTTGTGATACTAGAGTTTTTATCGTAAAATTCATCTGAAATATTTTTTTTGTCAATTGCAATTGGATTTCGTTCTTGTTAGTGGTCCAATTGGATTATTATAGAGCTTTTTAATTTGTTGTAATCCATAAAGAATTACTTATAAATTAGGCTTTTTTGTTTAAAGTATTCTCGTTACTTTGCCGGCATTGTAACATTATTGCTTCTACAATTGTAACGCTTCAAATGCATTATAGAGGTTGTTTCTTCTAAGACCCAGAACTCAGGTATGCCAATGGAATTTTTTTATCTTGAAAAAATAGCAATACATGTGGATGAGCTACATATCTTGTTTTTTTCAATAAATTAGCTAGAGAATTGAGAGTTGATAAAGTTGAAACCTTTGGGTGATAAGTTAACAAAATAGGTGGTTATTACATGTTAAATAATGATGTTGATGTGTTAAGATTTATTAAAAACTCTAAGGGTTGGGACTTTGTTGATGTATATGTGGTACATGAAATTAGTACTCCTTTAATTGTTGAGGATGATAATGAGGTGCAACTAGCCCAATTGTTGACTTCCAAAAAGGTAAGGGCCCCCCATATATTGTTATAAATGCTAGGGCTGATGTATCTTCCCCTCAACGATCTAATGAAAATGTTGATACAAATACAAAAGTAGATCATCAACCTAGAGTAGAGAAAGGAAAGAATAAGGAGACTGGTTCTCCTGAGGTTTCTTTAGAGGACTTAGATGAAGGTTAAGGTAATAACTTTTCTTCCTACCACCTTCAAACACCTGATGAATCCGATGTAAATTTAGATATTGAACAGTTTAATTCTGAGTCACTTTATGATGTTGATGAGAACATTGATGAATTAAGTGAGTTGGATGAAGAATTTGATATAGCTAGACAACCAAACATTCAAGAACAAGTAAGTAAAGATAGCTGCTAGAATATATGTAGAGGAGATACCATCTGGTTCTGTAGATAGAAATATTGGTTTGAAGATATTAATAAGAATAACAGGGGAAGATTTGAAGGAAAATTGGGTGGGAATAACCTGTATTTTGATAGCTTAGATCCTGGATGTGATATTAGTGAAGATGAATGGGATCATGTTGAGTCTGATGAGGTTGTAGATCCACCAGCTAGGAATGCAAGTACCAAGGTCTATTTCGACTCAACCTCCAATTTTCTTTTATTTCAGTTGTATATGATTTTTGTGAATAATGTTGAGTTCAGAGAAGCACTACAAACTTACTGTATTCAAAATGGTGTGAATCTTAACCAAAAACAAAATGAAAAGAAGAGGATCAGGGCCCACTGTAAGAAGGGTTGTTCTTGGCATATTCTTGGAAGTATTGATGGTAATACTGTAAATTTTATTTTTAAGACATATTTTCCTATCCATGGCTGTTGTAAAAGAACAAAAATCAAGTAATGTACTCCATAGTGGATTAATAAGACTTATAAAGAGAGAATCATGAGTGAGCCTTGCATCAGACTCCATCAAATTCAAGGGTTGTGAAGAAAAGGATTATGGACTGTATATTAGTAAAAAAGTTGTAGAAGGGCAAAAATAAAAATTATGAATGATCATATGGGTGATTTAATAGAGCAATTGTCTAGATTGTATAATTATGCTGAGGATTTACAATCCACAAACTCAAGAACTATTGTGGTTGTTAGGACATCCAAGAATACAATTCCTGGAATAGAGGTATTTAAGGGAATTTATGTTTGTCTTGGAGCACAAAAGGGGATAATTTATTTTGATAGTGCATTTATAAAGGGTGCATGTAAAGGTGAACTATTGACTTGCATTTCCAAGCATGGAAACAATCAAATGTACCTTATAACATGGACAATAGTTAATAAAGAATCCAAGGATACATGGTCTTGGTCAAGTTTATCAAACATGACGTGGAGCTGACACAAACTAAAGGTGCCACAAAGACTTATCAATAATTTTTTTGCATTGGAAAAGATCATGTTTCCCTTACAGATGGCAGTCATGAGCAATCTTAGATAAGCCTTTATCACCAATAGAAGACACAATCCATGAGGAAATTTCTCTGAGAGTAGGGCAACCTCGAGCGATAGCCTTTAGACCAACATCAGTCACACCACAACAAAGGTTGTTTCTCCGAAATAGATAGTTTTGCTAAACCTCCACGGTTTGCAATTCCAACGGCAATAGCAGGAAGTCTGACATCTGTGATTTCCTACCAACAAGGGTCCTGGCACCATTTTCTGTAAACTAGAAGATTAAAAACATCAAACAAAGATCATGTTCTCTTATCACCACCCTATATAACCTATCATTTCAATAGATATTTTCCCTGAACAAATATGTTCTTCTTGGGAAAAAAATTATATGGATTTAACAAGAATAACATGTCAAGGGCCTAGATATTCTATTCCATCTACCAAATAGGCTAGCTACTCAGCATGACTTTAGATTTTTTTTTTTAATCATAGAAACATCTTCAATACAATCACGTAAACTTAGTTAGCTTTGTTTTCAATATCAACTAACAAGGAAAGTGATTGAAGCAGAATTCTAAACCTTTAGAATTCATGAGCTTCAATCACTTTCCTTATTAATCGGTATTAAAAACAAAAATAACTAAATTTACGTGATTGTATTGAAGATGTTTCTATGAATTAAAAAAATATAAAGTCATGGTGACTAGCTAGACTATTTGGTTGATGGGTTGGAATATATTCAGACCCTTAACATGTTATTTTTCCTTAATCTGTATAATGTTTTGCCCAAGAAGAAAATATTTGTTGAGGAAAAATATCTATTGAAGTGATAGTTTATATAGGATGGTGGTAAGAGAATATGATCTTAGCTTTATGTTTTTAATCTTCTGGATTCAAAGAATGGTGTTTTCTTCCAAGCTTCACATCCAAGTCCAAGACAATCATCTATACTTTTATCACATGGGAAAAATGGGAAGAGGAATTCTGTCACTATTACTTTTGAAAATTTTGATCAAGAGGAATCATCCTTCTATTGAAATTCTTCTTTTAGGTATTCAAATGTCTTCCTAGTAGCAAGAGAGAAGTACATGTGCTTGTGTTTCCGAGCAATGGCTTATGATTTTAAGCAACATTCGCAAGGATGAAATTGTAGAATATAATGGATACCTTGATAGGTCCCTTGTTTGTAAGAAATCACAAATCATAGACTTGTTGGTATTGCCGTTGGAATTGCAAATCGTGGAGGTTTAGCAAAGCTATCAATTCGGGGAAACAACCTTTTTGTGGTGTGACTGATGTTGGTCTCAATTCTATCGGTCGAGGTTGCCCTACTCTCAGAGAACTTTCCTCGTGGAATGTGTATTTTTGTTTGTGACGAAGGCTTATCTGAGATTTCTCATGACTGTCATCTGTCAGAGAAGCTTGATATTTTCTAATGCCCAGGCATTAATTATAACTCTTTGTTGGACATTGTGAGAAGTTGTCCCAATCTGAACTCTTTGTCAATAAATGATTGTTCATACATTGGGAATGAGTCTCTAAAAGATGTGGGTCAATATTGCCCGAATCTGAAGCTTGTTATATTAAAAAAATTGTCTACTCATTGGGGATCAAAGAATCGCGGATCTTTTACATTCAACTGGTCATCTTTTAACAAAAGTGAAGCTCAAGAGATTAAACATCAGTGACATCTCTCTAGATATTATTTCACATTATGGAGTGTACAGAAAAATCTAGCTCTTAGTAGTCTTGAATAAGTAAAAGAGAAGGGTTTATGGCTCAAGGGAACTAGTTAGCATCTGTAGAAGCTTATGACCGTTTTAATAAATGCTTACAATGGAGTCAAGTATTCGGGTCTTCGAGTTATCTGTGAGTGTTTTCCAAAGTTGAAGTTGTTTTGCGTCCAAAAAAGTAGTGTGCTTTTAGATGATTGACTGATTGGTTATGCCAAAGCTTCAGTCTCACTTTAGAGCATCCAGTTAAAGGAATGCCACCAAATTACCCAGGCTAGGTTTTTTGGTATACTTTTGAACCGTAGTATGAAACTCAAGAATAGTTCCTTAGTGAACTGCTTTGGTATTGAAGATGTAAACAATGAACTCCGTTTGGTTGGTCCTTGTTGCAACTCACTAGTATGTTTGACTATTTGCAATTGTCCTTGAGTAGGCAATGCTACCATTAATGTAGTATGTAGACTGTGTCACAAACTGACTTATATAGAGTTGAACCGGCTTCTTGATATAATTGGCAAGGGTATCTTCCGTCTTGTTCAATGATGTATGTCCAGTAATTTTGTGGAAGTGAATATAAGTGAGTGTGTCACTATTATAGACAAATTAGTTTCAGCAATAGTTTTGTTGCACTGGGGATCTCTAAACTCTTTGATGGTAAATGGTTCGAGACTTGTTACTAATACAACCTTAGTAGAAATTTCAAAATCTATCTGCTTGATTAATGAACTCATTTTTCCAAGTGTGGAATCACAGATTATGGGATTATAGCTTTAGTAAATGCTAAACCACTCAATTTGCGGATCCTCTCAGTGTCTGGTTGCCCTTTAGTGTCGGACAAATCAATTTCAGCCATAATAGAGCGGCACTGGATATTTCTGAAGTCTCTGATCAAAGATGGTTGCAGGCATGTTATCGATGCAACCTTAGTAAAAAATTCAAACTATTGTTGGTTTCATAATGAACTGGATGTCCCAATTGTGGAATCACTGATTATTGTATTAAAACATTGGTTAGTGCTATGCTGCTCCATTTTTGGATCCTCTCACTGTCAAGTTGCCCTTTGGTGTCGGAAAATAGCTTACCCTTCTTACACGATTTGGTTAAGGAACTTAAGATCTTGAACATAAAACATTGTCCCAGAAGAAGCTATGGTACTGGTGATGCACTTGTAGAGAAACGGTCAGGCTATGATATCATTTCCTCAGCAGGTTGTGGCTTACACCCCGTCTAGTTTACAAATTGCTCACTGTGAAGTTTTCGTGTGGTCACATGTTGTTTTTGGGTCTAGCAACTTGAGTTTTCTTCTATTCAGTATTTTTCTAATGAATATGTCTTGTTCTTTATATCTTCAATTAAAATTATGAGATAATTGATTCTAATTCTTGAATGACTATTAATGTTCCACTATTCCTAATCCAATCCCTTCAAGACAGTTAGGGCTCATTCAATAGCATTGACTGGCGACTTATTGAAAATTGACTAATATTCTCCATTATCATAACCCCCATTATATTACCTAACAATAATAGGAGTCTTCTTCTTTTTAGAAAAGAGATTAAGAGAAATTTCCCCTTTATATTCTTCTATATTCTAGTATGTTGGTTTTTCTTCGGGTGTATCTTTGTTAGTTTCTTGATTATAGTTTTATAAAAGAAGAACTTATTGAATCATGGTGGGTACATCTATACCGAGTGAAATATCCTTAATGATAATGTTTGACATGCCTCAAGCTATGATAATTTCCTACAAGAGTTCATGGTGAAGTATTTTCCGTGAGAATGTCCAAAACTTTTTTGGTAGCTTCTAGAATAAACATGTTATCATGATATTTATCATACTTCCCTCAAAATACACATGTTGGGTGTTTTGGATGGGAGTGACTCTTGTATGATTCTTACTCCTTTTTTTTAAAAGTTTTTAGCTTCTAGCATTGCAACAAAAATGCTACACCCTTCATTCCATAAAACAAAAAGGAAAAAGAAACCAACAAAAATAAAATCGAAGTGAAAATTGTAAATGATATAACAGATATTTGACTATAGACCCTTAATTAGAGAGATACATATATACAAGCACCAAAATAAAAAATAAGCCTACTATTTGAAGAAACTTTAACTACCTAAACAATAATGAGGTTTTTGTTGAAACGTTGAAAAGAATAAACACACTAAACAGAACAACAACTTCATCGTGGAAACCCTCCTTGCTTAATGGAAGAAAAGCCATGCCACAAGTTCACTATAATCAAAGAGAAACTTTAGGTTACAACTCAATAATAAAAGGGAAAAATTTTAGTACCTCACCTCAGTAGTTCACTCAAACTGTTCCACGATTGTAGTATATACTCCACTCTCCAAGAAGCCAAACCCACTTCTTGTTATTTAAAGTAAATAACTATAGTTGTGCACTCTTCTCTCCAAGAAGCCAAACCGACTTCTTATTACAAACCTATCAAATTCTTTGTTACACTTAGAACAATTATTCCTAAAAAATGATTGTAAAATGAAACAATGCAAACTAAAAATTAGAAAGAAAACCTAACTCAAGTTCTTCTTTCTTCTGCCCTTTCACTTTAGCACCAGATGAGTTCTTGCCACAAAGTTCTCTCTATTTTTTTATTGCAAAACTGTGTTTCTCTTTGTCAATCGATCCTTTTATAAGGGATAATTAAGGCCTAGTTTAATCCTAGAAGAAAAGTAGTTATTTTTTTCTTTAAAACACTTTCCTTTCCCTATAAAGAATCTTTTCTATAAACCTGTTGGGTTTTATTAAAGAAAGAGATTCGTCTTTGCGGTATAGTTAGCATATCACCTATCAAGAATCCCCAAGTAATTTCAAGAATTCTTGGTATACATTAGTTCCAACCCGAGAAGCAACTAGTCCTTGACTTTGGCAACTTCTCCTTGAGATTCCTCAAGAGCAGCCCATAGAGTATAAACTTCATCTTGAAGCACCCTATTCTTACCCCTTGCCGCATTAAGATCAGCAATTACTTGTGCCATAGGACCAGGTGCACGGAGGAACGACTCAGGAGCAAGATAGTCATCAAGTAGGCAGGAGCAATTAACAAGGGTTACCTCTTCTTGATTGTATCCTTGCACTACTAGCCTAGCTTTGTTTATAATGATTTTTCCCTGATCGTCCAGTTTATTCCTAATCACCCATCTAGTTCCAATAATAGTTTTATTCGAAGGTCAAGGAACCAAGTTCCACACTTTGCTTTTTTCAAACTGATTCAGCTCTTCTGCATGGCAACAATCCTATTTGCATCAATAAGTGCTTCCTTGATGTTCTTTCAGGAATAAGTATGTTGAGAATGCACACAAGGTCCTCAATTGGGACCTAGTGTGAATCCGTTAATCAAGAGAAGTGAGAATTTTTTGAACTTGATGAGAACTTTTGTATTTCTAGTTACTTGTTTCAACATATGGTGCATTTCCCAGAGAATATGAACCTGGCTACTTTGAGTTAGTGTTTCTTGCAACATGTTGTGTCACATGTACTTCAGGTTTAGGTTTTTTAATAGATTCTTCGGAAGGAACCACTTCTTCATCATTATCAGATCCATTTCAATGTTGTGTGCCTTTTCTGCCAATCCTATATATATGAAACAAACCTAGAAATCTTTATTAGCCATGTGATTTTCTTTGTAAAATATAACATGTGTACTTTGTTCAATATGATTTGTTCTTTTGTTAAGGACTTTATAAGATTTATTGCCTGATGAATATCCAAGAATTATTCCCTCGTCGCTTTTAGCATCAAACTTTCCTAGTGCATCCTTTCCATTGTTGTGTACATAACAAAAACATTCAAAAGCTCTGAGATATGCCAGGTTTATTTTTCTACCTTTGAGTAGTTCATAGTGTGTTTTGTTTATTACTGATCAATTCATACATCTGTTTACTAGTTAGCATGTGGTATTTACAGCCTCTATCAACTTTTGTAGATTGCTAGCTTTCAACATGGTTAGCACAAACTCTTCCAAAGTTCTGTCTTTATGTTCAATCATGCCATTTTTTGTGTTGTTCTTGGTGCAGAAAAGTTATGATCTACACCATTTTTCGCACAAAATTTTGAAAAAAATTAATTTTCGAATTCTATTGCATGATCTAAGTCGATGCTAGATAGTTCACATTTCAATTTATTTTGTAGCAATTTCTAATAAAGACTTCAAACATGTTGAATGTTTCTTCTTTTGAGGACATGAATAGAGTCCATGTGAATATAGTGTTAACATCTATAGAAACAATGGCATACCTTTTTCCTCATCGACTTAGAAATCACATTGTTCCACATAATCCATGTGAAGAAGTTATAGACGTTTCAATGTGCTTACCATCACCTTTGGTTTAAAAGATGACTTCACATTCTTTCCTTGTGCACATGCACCACAGACCTGTTCTTCATTGAAATACTGAGTACGCATCCCTTCTACTAGGTCCTTCAATACAAGTTTATTCATTACTTAAAAACTAGGATGTCCTAATCTTTGGTGTCATATTAGAGATCTGTCTGAAGATGCACTCAAACACTTGAGGGATTGCCTCTTAGGTCTCATAAAATTAGGTTTCATGTGATTGATTTTATTAGTCTACATTTGGTTGTGGTAAATAGTACATTGTTTTCTTTGTCACACATGTCAGACACACTTAAAAGATTGTGTTGTAGACCGTCAACATTGTACACATTGTTTATTGCTTGAGAGTGAGTAGGCCCTAGTTTTCCAATTCCCTTGATTTCTCTAGTCTTTCCGTTTCCAAAGGATACACTTTCGCCTTGGAAATCACTCAGTGAGAGGTAGTTATTTTTATCGCATGTTATGTGTTAGGAGCATGAGCTATCCAGATATCATTTCTACAGCCTTCCTCCAAATGGTTCCTGCACAATCAGTCAAAGATTAGTTTTGGGTACCCAGATCCACTTGGATCCCTTTTTGTTAGTGAAAGGATAAATCGGATTTATCATGGCCCGCTAAGGTAAGGCCTTGAATTTGGGAACTAGTTAATGATCCCTTGTCAAAAAGTTTTTTCCAAACAGCTATAGTTCTTGTCAAGGGCGGAAATTTCTTTTTGCATATAAGGCTATTATGTCTAGATTGGCCACAATGAGAGCACAAAGATGCTTTTTTAGGGTAATCAATTTTATCATGCTTCTTATTAAACCCTGTTCCATGTTTAGTAGAGGATTGACCCTTTTTGATATTATCAAGCATTATGGCGGACTTTGTCCATCTCCTTTTGTTTTCTAATTCCATCCTGATCTTATGCAATTCTTTGTGAAGATCTTCATTTCTTTTAGTCACAGAATATATTTCATTATTGAGCTCTTTTATTTTATCCTCTAGAGCCGTGTGAGCAATGTTTTGAATTATTTTCTCATTACTGGAGGAATTTAGCTTGTTAATTTTCTCCTGAAGAATGTGGTTTAATTTTTCAAGAATCTCATTTTCTTC